>JAUELO010459334.1:0-12587 GCA_032357855.1 Amphibolips quercusostensackenii
TGAGGTCCAGGTCTCCTTCTGCCAGGCATCCTCCTGCCGAATTTCCTCCAGGCAGATCTTCTCCTCCTGCCAGGTCTTTCCCTCCTGCCAGATTAAAGAAAAAAGCTCTTTCTGCTAGCGATTCTGTTACCAGATTTTCAACTACACCTACCAGGCTGCCTTCTCCTTACGCAGGTGGATATGGACTTGAACGTATGAAATTTATTCGACTTATACCCTACAGGAATACGCAACGAATATTCGAATTGCGAAGATACACTTTTCCTACTGATGCACGTTTGAAATTACGAATAAATGATAATATCTATAGGCCTATGACAACCGAAGAACAAATTGTTATGTCAACATCTAATGGTGACGTCTTTGCAATATTGGAGACTACGTATGTTCTCGCGGGAATGTATATCGTTCATGAAGACGTTAAAAGACGGGTGAAGTTAAACATGGGAAGCGGCAGTATTAACTTGTTAACCCCAGCAGAAATTAATGAAATTCCAGTAGGTTTGAATCGCTCAATCTTAAGATATTTTCTAATAAAACAAGTGGGAAAACTTGCATAAATCGCGAGCAAAATATGACAATAACTGGCAATTAGGAATAATAATGAAGAGCAAATGTGTCCCGATTCTGAAGCCTTTAATCTTTTTTCACCTCCCAGCCAGTCTTTTTAAAAGGCAAATTGAAACTAGCTGTAAATTCGAAATCAAATATTTCGTTTCTGTTCGTATTTCAAGGTATATAATGCATTAGCGAGTTTTTTTATCATTTTAAAATATTGAACTATACTCAAACAAAATTATCTGAAGTATAGCAATAAGTATAGCAATAAAAATATCAAACAAATTATCTAAAGCATAGCAATAAGCATTGTTGAAAATAATTTATTGAATCGCGGGAAACATTTATATTCTAAATTAAAACTAATTTCGTACAAGAACTGAATGCGAACTTTGGAAAAGAAGATTTCAGGTTAGAGTCGTTTATTCGACAATACCAAAGAATCCCATTCTTATGCAAAAAAGATTAAATTTTTAACAAAAAGATAGATATTATAACAAGAAAGAAAAATTTTGTACAAAATACATGAATATTTAACTATAAATACGAACTTTTGAAAAATTAGTTCAACTTTCAGCCACGCATGGGAATTTTCAACCGAAGCAGATCAATTTTCAACAAAATAGTTAAATCTTTATTCAAAACAGATTATTTTTCACTCAAATAGTTGCATTTCTAACCATATAAAATCAAATTTCTTTTAAAAGATATAAATTTTTAAATCAGAGGTATAAGCAGAAACAATATTGTTGACTGATATGAAAATTGATATCATAACTTTAGAGTTAATATATAATATTTTATCTGGTAAAAAACGCAAGCATATCCTAAAACTGCTTGAAATTTTTTGTTAATTTTTCTGAAATATAATTTTGTTGGAGTTCATTGGTATTAAACACCCACCCAGAAATAGACAAATAGTCTCAGGAATGCAAGCTATAAGACTTGAGCTTCACGTTCTTGACCTAAACTTTTGACTGGACCTTCAACTCTCGCCTAAGGAAAAGGACACTTCATTATGGTGTCAGCCGTCGGAACGACATCCGCAATTTGCCAAACAATTTACAAGAGTTATCATTTCTTTTTGCACATCACATTCTTGCTACTGTTTATAAATATTCATTTCTACTCATTTTATCCATTTTACTCACTAGATTGCAGATCTATTATTCCACTAGTTTCTTATGTATAGATAAATAAATACCAAAGTTTAACGGAGACAATTGTTTACTCATCTTTTCCCAACAAATTTTGTTTATTAAAAGTACCAATTTCTTAGTATGAAACACCAACAAAGCTGAAAGTTGTGAATTTAATGATTCTGGGTGATAATCTAAAAAATATGAAGATTTTCGTTTCAAATAACCAATTTCCTGTATAAAACATGAGAAATTGTTCATCTCTGAAATCTAAGAATTTTTAGTTTTGGATCTATTTTTTCGGTGTAAAATTCTCACTTGACCAGAAACTGGTGAAAATAAAACACTTATGAATAATTTTTGTTCAAGCATGCTAATTTCTAGCAAAAAATACTGATACAATCTATAATTTCTATGAATTTCGAGTCTTCTATCAAAACCTTATGATATTTTGTCAAAAGCTATAGATTTTAGAAACGTATTTTCATAAAAAAGCATTTACATAAAACACGTCTAGTTTTCTACAAGTCGTTATATTTTTTAAATAGAACTGTCTGCGTAAGCTAATTGTTGTTTGCAGAACGCACACGATTACGCAGATAAAATCTACTAAAACTCAAATAGTTTCCGTTTAAAGTTAATTCTGTTTAATTTAAATGTTCACTATTATATTTCTGGTTTAGAATTCATATTTTACAATAAAAAGATAGTAGAATGATAAAAATCGAGGTAGGATGTGTGGTTGCTGATGTCGGATGTCAGATCTTGCAGGCTGAATGTCTCCAATCCTTTTGACAAGAATATGAGGATTGTAACTGTACGCAAGTGCTTGTAAAAATTTGGCTCTAAATTTTTTTAAAGTAGGGCGATACTACCCTGCTTTTACGCCGTTGGAAATATTTCTGACCTAAACAAAGTGTTGATAATATCCAGAAGAGAAGGCAGATTCGAAGGGACGGAAATGAGGTTGGCAGTGCTATAATTGATGTTAAACTCAGTAGCCGGCACTAAAAATTCTCTCCCAATTTGCCAACACCGACGCTCTGTCTTTCTAATAAGTTGATCATGCCTAAGTTCACTATTCATACTTCTTCACATAATAGGATTAAATCTAAACTCGTTGACGACCTATCTGTTTCGCATGTAGGTTCGCTAACAATCTGGCGCAGAGCAAAACAGTGTGACAAACTGCTTAGCTTAGATTAAGCCTGTTGATTACTGTCAACCGCATTTATATTGAAGTCGTCTAACCATTTAATACTATCAGAAAGGCCATTAACACTGACCAACGCTCTTCCAGATCATCGTCCAAGTTGGAGTTTGATCAGGGCTTCTGTAGACCACGACGACATCGAGTTTCGTTTTTTCAAGCTGCAACGTTACAGAGCAGATATCCGCGGCTATATCCTTTTTAGGACCGTTCATGGCAACCGACAAATTTTCGATTAAAGGTTCAGGGCGTCTGTCGTCGCAAATTTACAGCGCAACACCACCGCCTCTCCAAGCCACATGGCTTTTATGACCTGCGCGAATAAGGTTGAAAACGCTGATGGCTACAGCCTTCTGGATGTATCATTATTAGGCAAAGATTTGAAAATATTGACAAGGTTTTGCTACGAATCAACAAAGTTTTTAATGTCAATTAGCTTATTACAGCAGATTTAGACTTATTCTGTCCTGGCGTCTAAAAGCAAAGTGCGCTTAAAGATGCTGGGACTGGAGCATTTGATAGATAGTAATTGTATAACAGCGAATAGTTCTGAATCGAGCTTAAGCTAGCACTAGAATCGATAACAGTCAAGACTTTGCGTCAAGTCAAAGTAGAGGATGACTTTGCATCAAAATGATTTTTAAAAAATAATCAAAATCACTTTAATCCAGGATTTTTAATTAGTTTAAGGACACATCCGAAGCGTTTCTTGTCCAGACCATCTTATTATAAATCTACGCTTTTCCTAGGTACTTACAACGTTCCAAGCTTTCTTTGAATGTCCGTAAAAGGTTATAGAAATCTTGTGGATAGCTAAGGTTGACATGCACTGTGCCGCTTGTTCAGTTGGGATTAATTTACTCCGAACGCTGTGACTTTTTGTTATTAATTTTAGTAGCAATGAATTCATTTCTCAATTTCAGGTGCGCGAATCTAAAGATCTTTGGACTAGGATGGTTTTTATCAGCTGCAAAATCTCTGAAATTTCGTTGATGTAGGATATATTAGACTTTGATTTAATAACCTTACACATTAAAATCAAATAAAAACTTTTTTTTTCTGTGCTTACGAAAATATTTTCATGTAAAAAATCATCATATTATGCTATAATTTCACTGAAGGGGATACTGTCATACAGTAGGCCAATTTCGGTAATGAGGAATCCTCAAAAATGTACCATTTAAAAGATTTGTACGCTAAAAAAATTAAAAATTGATACATTAGGCCTACTAGTTGAAATCACTTGACTACATAGCATCTGAAACTAAAAATTAATGAATTTTATATTTAAAGAAGTGCAAATTTCACAGATTTTCTGAATTTCTAAAAAACTCTAAACACCTTAAATTCCCTAAATGTTTTTAGATTCCTAAAAATTTCTGAATTCACTGATACCTTTGAATATCCTTAATTTCTCGAATATTCTAAAAAAACCTTGCGTTCTATGAATTTCTATAAATTCTTGATTGTCTGTAATCCTCTAAATCCCCTGAGTTCTTGTAATATTCTAAATTACTTGAAATACCTGAATGCCATGAAATATCTTAAATTCTTCTAATTTCTGGGTCCCTTGAATATTCTGAGTAACTCAAATTCATTAAATTTTCTGAATTGTCTACACTCTTTAAATTATTGAAGTTCTTTGTATATCCCGAATCTTCTAAATTCCGTGAATTCTTTTTGTTTCTTTAAATCTATTAATTTCATAAAATGTCTGAAGTCCGGGATTAAAATATTTTTGAAAATGTATATAAGGTAAAAGGAGTTCGACAAGATTTAATAGTTTACGAAATAACTCTAAGCAAATCCAAAGAATAAAACCTAATTGGAAACTAAATATTTTTTAGATGGGTTTACGATTTTTTAGACTACTTTTCACATTAATTAGAAAAATGAATACAAAAATTTGCCTAAAAAAAGAAACACATCATTCAAGTTATTTTTATGAAAGTGACTAGACTGAAAATAATAAATTGAAATCTTAATTGTATATTAGAAATTGCTATCGCTGAGTTTATCGTAATAGAGTATTGCGAAATACTAGAAAAATTTTCTTGTGTAATTTTCAGAAAAACCGCATAATTAGTTGTATTACAAGCTGAATAAGCTTCATTCAGTTTCATTTTGTCGGAGTGTAGTGACGACGCCTGCTTCCAAAAAGTTTCTATACTTACCTCGCAATCCTAGTTTTTGTTATAATTTTTTTATTGTTCTAGCCCTATTTGTAACTTTCTGTGTTAAAATATAATTTTTTCAATTTTTCTACTATGTTGCCTGCAACATTTTTTTGATAAGTTTTAATTTTTTTAAATTAGTTTTTATTTTTATAGACTGCCCTAAAATACTTATTTTGACGATTTGGCATTCAAGAAGAAACTTGCATGCCCATATCGAGTTAATTAGAGAATTTTTATTTGCGAAATTAGGCTTCAAGTAATAAGTAACATTAAATTATTAATTTTCAGTTTTTGATTTCATTTCTGCTTGGATTATTCTGCTTATTGAAATTAAATGCCTTATTAAAAATTTTGTTGTAATATTTGTCACTCAATAATAAATCATGTCTGTTAAACCTAACTCATACTTTCAGAATAATACCGACAACGTTCGTTGTTTTATTGCACTGAATGATGAAATGCAAATATTTCACAAGGACAAACTCAAATCTTGTATAATTTATAAGATAAGAGCTAGAGCGTACATTATATACCGCAATAAAGCAGCAGAATAATTATACGCTAAATTTTTTAAAATAAAATAATAGTTTTACCTGAGCTTAAAAAAATGAAGATTTTTTTTACACTGGTCCTATCAATGGCGATTATCCTTAGTTTTATTGGTAAATATAAAATAATCATATATCTGTACTTTTATTAATTTCTTGTAAGGTTTTTCGCAAATAGCAATTTGTTGGACATGATCTAAATTCTATCCTAATTTGGGTCTAAAAATAATTATTAGCATTGCAATTTTTTTCGAACTTTATTCCAATTTTGCCAAACTCTATTTAAATTTGTCCGAACTCATTACGAAATTCGTAAAATTCTATTTAATACACTGTGGCATTTTACATATGTTACCAAAAGAATATTGCTTAAAATTTTATCTAGAGTCTTATCTGTTAGTCAACGTTTTTTTGACCGATTTTATTATTTGCTTATTTAAAAAGAAATCAAGTCAGTTTTTTCTGAATAGTTTGCAAATCTTATTAAATATTCTTTTTAAAATAATTTTTCAATATCAAAAATCATTTTATATTTCCCTGATAATTTTGAGTAAAATTTTCATTTCCTTTAAAGCTTTTAAAAATCAAAATATTGTTAAAAATTATATGAAATCTTTCTTATTTCTAAATTATTTTTAATTTCAATATCAATATTTTTTTAAAATTCGTTTTCAAAGATGAAAAATTTGTTAAAAATTTTACAAGACAAAAAAAAATATCTCTTGAAACCTGCTAAAAATTCGAGAAAGTTTGTATCATTCTGAACCTTAAAAAAATCCATATGTTTTAAAAAGTTTCGAGATTGCCTTGTAATTTAAATTTGTTGTGTCTTTCAAACTTTTAAATAATTTTGAAATCACTAAACGACTGTACGCTATAATTTCCAGTTACTTTCAACTTTTCAAGTTAACAATACTTTTTTTTATCATCTTTGTGAAAAACTTGCATAAATACACCATTTAAAAATAATTAGGAGCAAAAAGTCGTAGGGACAAATTGTTCGACTTTACAAGCACTGCAAATAGATGTAAGCAGAATTTTGCAAAAAAAAATAAAAATTGTCTATACAATTTTAAAAATGCCCTTTCTTAGTAAATTTGTATCCTCAATACGGCTAACGAACTTGAGCTTCAGTTTCTTATACTAAAAAAGTGTGCCAAATGCTATTTTAATAGACTAATTCTTTCATAAGTTATTGCTCTCATAGTCAGACATACGTACATACAGAAATACGTATATACAGACAGACATACATACATAAAACCATACATACAGACACATTCGTGAAAATCTATTTTTCAAGATCAGAGCGTCTCGAAATGCGGACATTTAACAAAAACAGAAGGGGGGCGTGGTCAATTTTTACACAAATCTAATACCTTCTCTAATGATGACGTAAAAAGTAAATACCGTGTCTATATGAGCGTGTACAAGCGTATACGTTCAAATAAGAGTCAAGAGTTCAACGATGTACAGAAAAAAGGTACGCCTGGAAAGAGCGAAATCGCTGATTTTCATGTACTATGCAGGCTAGCCGCCCAATTTGCTTTTATCTAATGAAAAACTTTTTCGTATAAGTAACTCATAGACAAACAAAACAATTTCGTATGGCAAAAATTGACGTTTCAGCGACCATTCAGATAAATCACGAGTCACTCGTCAACCAGGAGAAGCACGAGTTACAGTTTAGGCCGCGATTTCGAAAAAGGGGCCTCTCCGCTCATTTTTGTGTCTAAATAGACCAAGATAAACTGTAAAATTCATCAGAAAAACATTCTGAAGGCTCAGTTAGTTTTGTTATCCACCAAAATCTTCGAAAATGAGCGCTGGATATTTTAAAAGAATCCGCACCATGTCATAGAGCGCGTGCAATGCAAAACTTACTACATGAGCACATTCTTCGATTCATTTTACTTAAGAATGACCACCGTATTTATTAGAATTAAATTTTCAGGGCTTTAGCGTATAGAGTGTTTCACAGGTGCAGGCTTGGTTGAAAAAACTAATAAGATTACAAGCGCTAAGAAATACACTGACTTTTAAGCGGTAGCGTCTTAATCCAAAGTCTTTCGCACATCGTCCTAAGCGTTCCGAAAGAGACTTAATCTTGTCGTAAAAGGAACAAAAAGCTACATTGCTTCTAAATAACCAGTTGAAAGTCTTAGAAATGTTACCTTCCCATTTAGCATGATATCAATAAAATTCGTCAGAAAATTAAAAAATTATAGTTTTTGTAAATGGGGAAACTTAAATTGCCGGACCTGGTAGTAAAAGTAGCTTGTTGAAAGAAACCAGATATTTCTTAGCACTGTAATATAGGTTCGAATTGACTGAATATTTATGATTTTGAGTAGCGTGAATCGTCTGACTTATTCTGAAATCCAGACGAATCCGAAATCCGAATTCTGTTTTGCATCACGGACGTATTAAAAATGTTATTTGAACTTTTTATTTACAGAAATAACTTTCGAGACTACACATTATAGAAAACCTTTTGACCTAAATCATTCTCCGGTCAGATCTTCTTCTCCTCCTGCGAGGTCGAGGTCCAGGTCTCCTTCTCTTAGATATCCTCCTGCTGAATTTTCTCCGGATAGAACCTCTTCTCCTGTCGGGTCCCCTCCTCCTGCAAGTTCAAGGAAAAAAGCTCCTTCTGCCAAAGATCCTTTTACTAAATGCATAGCTCCACCTACCGTGCTTCCTTCTTCTAACAAACGTGGATATAGACTTGACCAAATGGGATCTATTCGGCTTATTTCCTACAAAAATATGCAACGGATATTCGAATTTCGAAGATACACTTTTCCTGCTAATGCACGTTTAAAGTTGAGAATAAATGATAATATCTATAGACCTATAACAAACCAAGAAAAAATTGTTGTATCAACATCTGATGGTGACGTCTTTGCAATATTGGAGTCTACTTATGTTCTTACGGGAATGTATTTGGTTGCTGAACACAGTAAAAAAAGGGTGAAAATAAATATGGAAAGCGGCAGTATAACCGTATTGACGACAAGTGAAATCGACGAAATACCAGTAGGTGCCAATCGCCCACTATTAAAATGTTTTCAAATAAGACGCGAGAAACTTGTTTAAACTGCATTAATGTACAATACTAATTTAATGTGAAGAATAGTGACTCTATTGTATGATATTGTTTGTAATGCCAAGTCGGATCTTAATGTTACAAATAACTGGTGACTAGAAATAATAACAAGGAGCAAATGTAACATGGTTTTTGAGGCTTTAATTTTTTTTTTAATTATCCAGTCAGTCTTTTTTGCAAAAGCAAATATAATTTTGTCACAGCGTATAAAAACTAGCTGTGAATTTGAAATCAAATATTTCCATTCTGCTTGTATTTTTAGATGTAGGTGCTAATTATATCTTCAAAACTTTGTTTCTTTAGTGTGATGAATCAGCAAATAAATGTTCTATTTCATAGAAGAAGCATTTATAAGATTTTTTTATCATTCAAGAATAATAACTAAAAAATTTTTAAATTTAATGTGGTGCCCTTAACCAAAATTCAAAAATTCGAATAGGTCAATCAATTTGTTAATAAAGAAGTCTTTTCTTACGTCAAATTTAAATTATTGTAAGAAAATTTGACCATAGTTGGTTTATATTGAGCAATACGGATATGTAAAGCAATATTTAATTCTGTACATTCATGCTAAGCTCTCAAGTCAGTGGTAAACAGGCTGAACTTTCTAATCTTGTTTTGTGATAGCACCTTACGCCGCTATGTTCACGTAGTGCTACAAATCAGGACAAAACGATATTAAAGATTTTTTGCTGCTTCCCTTAGATTGGAGATGGTAGCATGGAGATCTGAGTTACACAATTTTTTTTAGCTTTGACATTGTTCATGTCTCCGCATTCATAAAATATCAAAGTTAATTTGTAACCTTGGTAACCTCGTTTAAGAAGTGATTTGCAATTATAAAAATAAATTACTTTAATTCTAAATGACGAACGTTATATATAAAATACCAGCAAGTGGCTTTTGCTTGGTGAAGGCTTTGTCTTTTTAAAAAAATTTGCAACTTATAAGTTCATTCTTTTAGCATGCCCAAACCAAAAAAATATATCTATAATATATTTTATCATTGTCAAACAGTGTTTCCTCTAAACTACATTTGTTTTAAAAATCATCTCATTTTTGATTACGTCCACTAGCGTTTTGTCACAAAAATCGCGCAGGAATTCAATGCCAACTAAGTTAATTTCACTTCAATCCCTTTTCTTGGTAGGTCGAAGCCACACCAGCGTACTGCACAGTGAGTACATGTACAGAGCTACATATTGCAATTTTAGCCTTATTCGTTATATTTTTATCTCTGGTAATGGTTCCCACACTGCTAATAATCTTTTTACCCTCGCTTATACGCCTATCTATGTATGCATTGACCTTTTCTTCAGTTTCAAATGAATAACCTAGATACGCATACTAACAAACATGCTCTATACTCTTATCGTCTAACACAATGCTTTATACTGTTTTTTCATCTTTTACTTCAAACACTACAATTTTTGTTTTATTTGCGTTCATGTTAAGGCCCGTGTTCTTAATACAAGTATTAAGAGTTTTCAACATTATCTGCAAACATTTGATTGCCTCTGCAATAACAACCTTATCATCTGCAAACATAAAACCAACACATATTTACTGTCCCGAGACTCAAATTTTTTTAGGCTAAAATAATCATTCTTAGACACCTTTCGATAAATATAATAAAAAGCTAAGAAAACATAATGCATTCTTGCCTAACGCCTTGGGAATTATCGAACCAGTCACTCAGCTGCTTATTTATCCTTACAGTCACTTTTCTACCTGTTTATATTGTTTTTATTGCTGGTAGCAGACATCTATCTTTTTTTTTATTGCTGGTAGCAGACATCTATCATTTTTTTTATTGCTGGTAGCAGACATCTATCGACTCTATACTTTTCAAGAACTTCGTGAAGCATTCACCTTATCTAACGCCTTTTATAGGTTAATAAATGCACAGCAAACTTTTTTTATTTACTTTTAAACTTTTTTATGATCTGTCTCAAGCTATATATCTAATCCGCACATGATCGTCCTAGCATAAGTCTACATTAGGCGTGCGAGTCATAGTAATCATAATTGTTATTATTTAATTATTTTGATCAACACAGTAATATACTACAGTTGTGTTACTTTTAACTTACTATCAAAGTTAAAAATTTAAAAATTATCTTATCTCATTTAGGAAAGAAATTTAAAACTGAAATTTCATTTCTTTTAACTCAGCAAAAATGTTAAAAATAAAGGATGTCTGTCTTCTGATTTAAAAACAAATTAAAGTGAAAAATTCTGATCCCTTCGTCCTGAGAGCAATGTGAAAATTACAGTATTTAATCCCTTTCAACTCGGTAAAAATGTTGAACATACAAAATCACCTTATTCCAAATCAGAAATAAACTAAAAACAGAACATCGCTCTTACAATGCAAAAACCAATTATACACAAATATTTTCTATCCTTTAATTGAACAAAAATTTTTAAATAAACATCTTTTCTCTTTAATTTAAAAGAAAATTGACAATAAAAAATCCCTAGTTTGGATCTGACGAAGAATGTCTAAGATAAAGAATCTAAGAGACTTCAACGTAATTAAAATACAGTCGAACTTCGATAACTCGAACCATCGAGGGAAGCGAAAAAACTTCGAGTTATGGAAAATTCGAGTATTTGGATCTAGACAATAATACGCCTAGAACATACACTAAGTACACTAAGTACAATATCAGGAAAGAGCAAATTGTGGGCAAAGGCCAAGACATGTAAGGATTTCTAACTCTAAACGAGTGTATATCGGATATTAAGATTATTCATCGTAAAAAAAAATATGTTGGCTCTAAAAAGAGCCGATTGTAAAAAATGTAATAATCAGGAGCGATAGTTGCTTTTTGGATGCAGCCTTACTAGCTGGAGCTTTGCTGGCTAAAATTACTTACAAAATTAGGTTATTGTTTGCTTCTTTGATCGGCCAATCCATTTGCAGAATATTAGTAAGGGGTTGTATAATTTATAGGCTTTTTTAACTGTTAAATCTTCTGCAATAAGTAGCTGGCTGTCGACGTTTACAAAATTTTCAAAATCTACATTGTCTAAGCCTTTTCTGGTCTAAAAATAAGACCACTTTTCAGAAAAGTCTTTTTCATTGTTGCTTATTGTAGTATGCTGTTCTTGGTTACTTTTCAAAAATTCTGCCTTTCGAAAAGAGTTATCGATTGTTTCACTTGTCACATCTTCCCAAGCTTTGTTTAATTCAAATATCGCTCCCCGCAGATTAATGTCACGATCTTTCTTGCCTCCGTCCATGAAGTTAAGTACTCTTTCAACAATTCTTCTCTTGTAATCAACTTTAAGATTTTTTATGATGCTCTGATCCATTGGCTGCAATTAGCAAGTCGTGTTGGCAGGAAAGTAAAAAATTTTCACATCCTTTAACGTTTGAAAAAATACTTTTGGGTGAGCTGAACAATGGTCGACAAAGATTAGAAACTTTCTCTTTTTAATAAAATTTTTTAATAATTGTTTAAAGCAAAGCTCGTAAATTGAACTTGTTATCAATGCTTTCTTATTATTCTCATAAGTCACTGGTGGGGATTTGACTCCTGCAAAACAACGTGGTATTTTTGATTTGCCAATAATGAGAAGTTTGAGCTTCTTTGTTACAGAAATGTTGGAACTAACCATGACAGTGATTCTTTTCTTGCTTCTTTTCCCTTTACGACATTTATCATTATTAAATGACAGCCTCCGTTCCGGAAAGCACTTAAAAATAAATGCCAGTTTCATCAACATTAATGATGTCATCCTCCGTATATCCTTCCAGTAATCCAGGTAACACTTCCAAACGATAGATTGCGCAAACTACTTCAATCACTGAAGCACTCACACAGCTTAAAACTTTGT
>JAUELO010459350.1:0-12586 GCA_032357855.1 Amphibolips quercusostensackenii
TTTGGAATCTTATTCTTTTTCCCAAACACATTGCAAATGCTTATCAATAGTAATAAGTGGAGCTTTTTTTATTTCGTTTCTTGTATTAACTGAGCATGAGACGTCGCTATTATCCACCGAATCTTTGTCTAGCCATTCCCATTCTTCTTTGTTTACAAAGTTTCTAATAACCGCAAAAATTCTTTTTGATGAGCAGCTGCAACTCGTACTGGTCGAATCTTTGGAATTGAATCTGATGCACCACACGACTTTTGATGGCGTTGCAGTCTGTCAATAGCTGCGATGTAAAGACCACATTTGATGCAAATGTTTCTATGATAGGCCTGTCAATTTTTTCCTGACATAAATTTTTGTAAGATTTGCAGGAGTACAAAATACAAAATAATCTCTTATAATCATTTTTCCATGCATAAATATGTGTATATGTTTTCATACTCATTTTTCGCTTGTACCGACAAGTTTGCTGCTTTTGCCGATACCTGATACATATAACAGAACATGTTCGATATGAACTTACAATATGAGCTATGAATAAACACAAAATGAAAAAATAGTGAACCAGCCTTGCCCCAGTAAGCGAAAAGTGTGCTTTTTTAAAAATATTTTACTATTCAGTTGAGTCATTTTTGACTCAAACTTTGAATCAGCTGCCGATTTTTCGGGAAAGGCCTTTTTGAAAGCAGAAACCAAGTCTTGAAAAGCTTTATTTTTGTCCATTTTTGATCTTTTTCATTGGGTTTCAAACCGTTAAAATGCAATTCATCTGCATTATGTAGATGTGAGTACCCGTCACATGATGCAGATTTGCTTAATTAGCGGCTTAGTTTAAAAGAAATAAGTTTTATTTTTCGGAGTTAATAGTTAAGCTTGTATAATATTGAGCGTCACGTAAAGCAGTGGACGACCCCCTTCCCCTTCGTGCCAAGCCGTGACGATATGCTTGACACCCCCCCCCCCCCTAGACGAGTCACGTAATTTTTGTACGACCCCGTACAGGAAATCCAGTAATTTAATTTCGAGTAGCAAAGAAATCGGGAATCAATTATTCAATTAGCAGAATCATTCACAACTTAGAATTCGACTAGCGAAAAAATGCGGTACTTCAATTTATTATGATCTCATGAAAATTGCTGCTAGATTTCAATTTTGAATTTACTAACACAGAAAAAACTACGGGTAACCTTTACCCTACTTTTTAAGCAAAAGTTGTCAGCAACAAAAATTATCCTACGTAGATATACTTTCCCTGAGGCGTCGCTATTCTTCTGCTTTCACCTACGCTTGTGAGTAGTTTTTGACAGATATTACATTTCAGAAAGGCAGTCTTTATGAAGCTGCACTTATCCGATTAGCCTGTTACATTTCTGCGATCAAAGCTAGTGACTTCTAATTTTCAACACGGTTGGACAGGTAAAAATAGAAAGTTACCTGAGAAAATATTTACCGTTAGTTTTTTCTGCAGAGATTAACCTGCAATTAACAGGAATAGCTAGAACTTTTTTTTAATTGACAGATTTTTGCTTATATGAACTAGAAATCATTAAACGAAACTAGACTTCTGCTTAAATTGCTACAAGTACCAAATTTAATAATATCTGAATGTATATGACTTAAAGAATAAACAATGCTAAATATAATCATCAATCTTATGTGTATAAAAAATTAAAAATTTAAATGTTTTATGTTTTAATAATAGTTTGAATTAGAAATCCTTTCACTCTTAATAAGAATTCATGTAGACGAAATGCAAGTCTGGGAACGAATGAAGGTAAAATTAAACAACCGGAGAGAAAAATGAAAATTTTAGCCATTGCAAGATCTAAAATTTAGAGAAAAAAATCAATCCTAAACATACATAATTGTAAATTGATAAGAAAACTTGAAAAAGCCAAAAAAAATTCAGGCAATCCAAGTTAAAAACGTATGTGAAATATAAACCATCCACATTTTTAATAATGGAAGTTAATATGTTTAGCTTTAAAAAAAATATGATATACCTGGGTCAATCATTTTTTTGAATAATATTACAAAATTAAATTTACCATGTTTGGAGGATATTTATTAAGTTTATCGGAATTTTAAAAGTAGAAATTGATTGTAATGTTTTTCTTTGTCGTTGCGAATACTTTAAATATTTTATGTGATGGTTTTTTATTAGAGATCGCTATTCAGTTATAAATTGAACTTTCGCTTATATTTTTTGTTCACTATTGTAAATAAATATAATTAAGATTTATTTGTGTGTTAAATTATTTTCCTATTATCTAAATTTGTTTTAACTCATCACTTAAATGTTTTCGAAACTTACAGCAAGCTTATTTAGAATGTTTGAATTAAAAAGACACACCTGCAGGTCATTTCAATAACCGTGACAATTTCTTTCAAACCGGAAAAATCCTGGTAAATGACCGAGAATTTTTTCCATTATTGAAACAGCTACCCTGAAAATGTTATTGAAATCATCTTCAATTCTCGTAAGCATCTAATAAAAATCGTAATTTTTATTTGAATTTTATTAAAATCGAAATATTCCTTTCGGTGAATTAAAAAATATATTTGGTATCTCTTAAGAATTTTTATGAAAACATCTTGATATGTTAGAAAAACAATTTTGTGGTATTTCTTCAGAATTAAGAAAATGCTATATATATTTTTTTTACTTTTCAAATTGATCAGCTTTAAATTGAGCATTAAAAGCAGAAGATTGAGACAAATTTGCAACAAAATGTATATTTATGAAGATTTCGAAAAAAAGCCTTTGAAGAATTTTTAACTAAGTGCCTCGTTGTCCCGGAATTTAGAATGAGTGATTGAATATTTTTCATAAGTTTGGCTAGCCACACTAAAATTTCGAGCCGTCTAGTTCATCCTCTTTTTCAGCTCCACCAATTTTTTTGGTACGATTAGACGCTACTAATTTTCCAAGATTTCAAACGAATCAAAACGTTTTTCTAAGATTTCTGGAAAATATTCAAATAAATTTTATCTTGAGAAATTATTCTCTAGAAAATTAATACAATAGTTAAAAATATTTCAAACAAATTCCTAACAAATTTAAAAAAGAGTGTAGCAGTTTTCAAATAACTTTTTTAGGAAGTTTGAAAGGATTGAAAAGAATAAAAATATTGTCTTCAGATTTCTAGGCAAATTTTTTCAGATCTTTTATTTTATTTCATACTTTATTCCTTTTATTTCGCGAAATTCCGTAAAATACAACATTTTCCTTAAAAATTGTCTGTATACTTCTTTAACACATCTAAAAACTTCAAAAAACTGTTTTGAATTTTCTCAAGAATCTTAAGTAAATTATATTTATATAACTTCAAAACCAAACTAATAACACAAAGTTTGAAATTTTTCTTATTATAAAATTAGTTTTTCCCACAAATCAAAAACTACGCAAGCCCGTGAATTAAAATGGTCAACAAATTTTTTCTACTTTAAAAAAAATGTAAACAATAAGAATCCGAAAAAGCAATTTTTTTATAAGAAGAATTTCTATAATTACTTCCAGCCGATGTTCGACAATAACAAAAAAAAGTTCAAACTCAATATCCTTAATGGTCAACTGCGAGTTACGCCTAAATCTCTTCATTTATGTCCAGTGCCTAGGCTCGCCGAAAGTACTTGTTTAGTTTTTAATATATTTTAATTTGAAATTGCTTATTTTAATTCTTCATTTATTGATAACATTTCTGTTCATTAAATTTTTTTTGATATTATTCAGGAAATAATAACTTTACTACTTTCTAATTAATCTGATTCTAAATAAAACAGTATGAATTGCAAATAATCGTTCATGGAACAAAATTAGCCATTGTCAATTAAAATTGAATCAAAATTACCACTCTTGTTTTTGAATGGACAGAAAGACTTGAAATATGCTCAAAGGCTTTCAACTTTTAAAATATATCCCCGAACACATGGGGTGACCCAACTTTCTGATTTTTTATAAACTTTTTCAGCTTTTTTATGGACTGCGGTTTAATTTAGGAATAATCTTTAAAAGATAAATGAAAAAATATTTGAAAAGTAATTTAAGTTCCCTGAAATTAAAATTTCTTCATTTAAAAGAATAACTGTGTTCCGATTGTTGAAAAAGGCTTCGTGGATGGTGCAGCTTTTAAGGATGAATTTCAAATCTACCCATTGAATATAATTAATAATTATCAGAGGTTTCATGGAAGAAAATTCAAGCGACATCGTATGAAATTTTTTTATTATTTACAAGAAGATAAAATTGTTTGTATTCTTTCACGTTCAAGACGCGTAAACGAGAATAAATAGGAATTTGATGTGAAACGAGTCTTATCTGAGTATATTCAAGGTTCAAAGGATAGTTTTTATTTATAGAATATTTCGTACGATTGATTTATTCTGCCAAATATGGTTGTTAGTAAGCTGAGTCTTTGGTAGATAAACCGAGGGAGATGTGAGTGGCAACTTGCCAAGACTGAATGGGGGGAAAGAGGTGTTAGGATGTTGTAGGTATATGCAAAAAGAGAAGGAGAAAAAACAGAGGAGGCTAGAGGAGAAATGACAATATAAAGATTACTGTACATAACAATCGTTAGGCAAGAAGAGTTGTAAAAAGAGGAGCACGTATCAAGGAGATTGTTCTCCTTTTTAAGAGGGTTGATTAGCGCGTGTGGCATGAGAGAGAGAGAGAGAGAGAGAGAGAGAGAGAGTGAGAGAAGCTTAAACAAGATAAAAATTATGTACAAAACTTAGGTAAATTACAAGCACAAAATATAGGTGTACGGAAGGGGAATTTGTATTGTAAGGACGTAAACAGAATATAATTAGTTTTCAGAATATAATGAAAAGTTAAATCCCAATTAGGTTTAAAAAAAGGGATTAACAAGTACAAGTATACAGTAAAAATGTAATTAATTTTCAGCCGAATTTCTAAATTTAATAAGTGTATAAATATACATATACATAATACAGGTATGCACATAATATGAGCATACATACTTATAATAATTATAAATTGTACCGTTTTTACATGTTCATTATAACCTCTTCACCTACGTCATGAGCGTACAAATACTCATAATTCTCTCGAGAAAACAAACCAACTTAACAAGAGTTTATGGCTTTATTGTTCTATTTTTAAATAAAAATGTAAGCATTATTTCGACCAGCTATGGCAGATTTAAAAAAATGTATAATTATGTCTCAGAAAATTCTAAAATAATTATGATTTTAACATATAAAGGGGAATTTTCGAAAAGAATTATTCTGTCATGTTAATTATCCAGATTGTCGAAACCGATAGTCAAGCAGTAGCATGAGAAACACTGGGCGAAACAAAATTTTTTCAATATTTTTGTAGAAAATTATTTCTACTAAGAACATTTCTTTTATATTATATTTTTCATAAGCAAGACTCGTAATTTAAACGTATAACCATTTTTTGCCTAGACAGTCGATGTCGGCAGTCAAGACTCCACCTATAAAATGCGCTTTTAAAAAACTGATACAATTAATTTTCCGGTACCAGTATCTTTTCACTAGTACCGACAATTTTTTTCACTAGTACATCTTCTGTATAAGCAACCCTACTTAATAAAACAGTAATCTTTTTTTATCACGTTAATTTGTAGTTCATGTTTGAGAAAATAAAATAAAATTAGTTACTATCAAAATTTAAATTGGATTTGTCACTTGTTTGTAATATGAAATATTAAAGGTCAAGCAAACTCACAGATCAGCATGTGCCACATGCGTGCTCCTGTGTTTAATCGAATTGCGTATCATTTTTGAGAGTGCAAATATTTAAAAAATTTAAGGAGGTGGAACACCTGTTCTATGCTGGCATTTTACCCTCTCATTTCCCCTTCTGCCACCTTGTAAATTCAAGACATGGCTAGACTGGTTCCGGCGCTTAGGGAATTATTTTTAAAGTTAATAATGTAAGGTTAAATACAATAAGTGTATGCGTGATATCTTATCATTTTGAGGAAAAATTAAGATAGCGACCAGTGTATATATTAAAACATTTTCAACAATAATCATTAGTTGTGCTAATATCGTGATTCTTACTAATTGGGTTACCGTCATTTCAAGAAGATGAGGCCTGCTCTGGGATGTCTGTGTTTTATCATAGTAGTCTTTTCTAATTCTATTGGTAAGTATAATATCTATAAAGTGAAGCTTATTTTTATTTGCAGTGGAACTATTTCCTATTCAAGATCAATAGAATCAAAATAAGTCTTTTTCTTCTAACGCACAATTCTCTTTAAATCTGCAGGCAGAGAAAAGTTCAGTGAAAATATAAAAAATAGTCTTTAACTTAGTTTTCACAATTTAAATTCACAAATACATTCTAGTATTCTATGGTAATAATAATAATATTAAAATGCATTTTTTTAAATATTGCTAATAAGACGCAGTTTTAAAGAAACATATTTTTTAATGTATAAGAACTTCTTGGATTTTTCAAAAACAAATTTTCAAACCTAATTTCTAAACAAATTTGACTTTTGATTTTCTTAATTTTTTTCATAGATATCTAATAATTTCCTCTACAAGCAAATATAATGATATGCATAAACTTTAGAGTTTATACTCTCGGGCGCTGAGCACACCATGCCACGGCAAACGTTTTAAATTATTTCTCGAAAGCTAAGGGAGATCCCATTTTAATATTCACAGGGCTTTTACAGGACATTGAAAGATATCTATTAAAAAAATTAATGAAAATAAAAAGTGGATTTTTTAGAAATTAAGTTTCAAAACTTTTTTTTTTAAATTCAAAGAGTTTTGTAATTTTTTCCCCAAAAAACATTTCTTTAAAATTGCGCTTTATTACAATTTATTATAAAAAATACACCTCAATATTATTAGAATCACTAAAGTTTACTAGAATTTTTATAAAAATAACTAGCAATAGCTGAAATCCTTCAGATGATTTTACATGGAATTGCACAATTAAAATAATGATTTGTTTGACTGTATATGGCTGATTACCGAAAATATTTTAGTTTTTAATTCCAGCGAAGCACTGAAAAATGTATGCATTTTTCAAAGCTGATATTAATGCCTCTATTCCATATTACTCCACGTCGCGTTCAGGCGATGTATCGCGCCACGCCTTGCCTGGTCGGTGTATAGCTACGTGGCAGAGTACACCGCCCAAACAAGACGTGGAGCGGTATGGAGTAGATTGGTTGATATATAATAAATAAAAGACGGTTATATAAATAGAAGACGTGGCAAACAGAGAAATTTGAAATAAAATAAACACGATTATGTTTAATATTTTCAGCTTTACTAAAACAATAAGAAGGCCGTATCAAAGATATTGACAATATGGTAAAACTTGAAAATAGGTAACGTAATCTCAACAAATACAAGACCAAACATAACGTATTTACAATTCACTCTTTCGAAATGAATAAAAAATTTATTATTTACATATTCAATCCACTTGACCTTACGTCTTATCTTTTAGTATTGTGAAAAATCATAAAAAACTTCTTGCGGAAAAACGAGGAGGCTTAACATTCTGCTATAAACTAGACAAGCAAATCATCATTTAATTCAAATTACTTATGTTATAATTAACATTTTAATTATTTTTATTTTACTTATTTTGGAATTTACAAAAAAAAAAATTCTTTGACACTATGAAAATCATGATTCTATATCTCTACTTTAATACATTTATGATAACTGATTATCTACCTTCAGCAATAATATGGCTCTACCGACTATAGACATACTTTTTCCACTTATTAGACACAATTTACATAATTAGGCTATATTTAAGAAATATACTTCAGCCATGCTTTGAACACCAGCTGTACTTTGTCTATACTTTACTTATACTGCAGCTATGATTCTCAGATATGCTTTAAAAATACTTTCTCTATACTTTAACCACACATTGTTAGACTTCCGCTATATTTGAGATATAAATCCACTATACTTCATTCAAATATTCATGAAGGATAGGATTGTCTCAAATGTCATACTTTTACTATACTATTTGAAAAATCACTTCTATACGATTTCTCAGATGTTTTCCTAGATCAATCCCATACAAAAATTTGTTTACCCGCGTAGGCTCAATTTTTCACAAAATACACTAAAAATGTCTTTTCTATGACTTTCTGCAGTGGTACCTTGCTAATTTACCACGATTTGTGATTATTTAAACCATTTTTCATGAGAAAATGCACAGTTAGACAGTTTTTTCATGAATGGGCTAAATTTTTTTCACGAAATTACCTAAAAATTATAGAAATTGTTTAGATAAGCACAAATTTTTGTCAGTTTGCAAATCGTCATTGCCCAGAGTCATTGGCAAGATGTTTATAACTGATTCCGTGAAAAAACTACTGTCTATATATTGAAAAATAGTCAAGCTTTACATTTTTTATGAAAATTTTTTAATGATTGAAAATTATTGCCCATTTTCAGAGTAGCGACGGGGTTTTACAGATTTTGTGACTATTTTTGTTGCTCAGGCGAGGTTTTAATGTAGACTGTGAAATCACACGTGGAAAATATAAATTTGTATAACAATTCTTTTAAGTACTTATTCAGAACAAAAATTTGAATTTCAATTAAGAAAATCAATTTTCTATATAAAAAAACGAATCTGAAACAAAACACTTTAATTTTTAACCAAATAGTTCAATTTTCTACTAAGAAGATTACCTTTCTAACAAAAAAGATAAATTGTCAATATACATCATTTTAATTTTGACACAAAAACAGTTGAATTAAACAAAAACAAAAATTCGAATTTTTAACAAGAGTTGAACAATCAACAAAGAAGAAAAGTTGTCCACCAAAGAAATGCATGTTCAGCAGAATACATACATTTTTAACTAAGCAGTTGAATTTTTGACCAAAAAGATCAATTTTCCACCAAAAAAGACAAATTTTTATCTACTTAGTTGAGCTTTCAATCAAAGAGATGAATTCAAATAAATATAATAATAATACATTTAATTAATAAAATTTGTATTGATTTTTTTATTAATTTGATCAACTTAAATATTAATGTTTAACAGGAAAAGTGCATTTTTAAGAGATTAGTTCAACTTTCTAATGGAACAGTTTCATTTTTAACAAACAAAAAAATACTTTTCTACCAAACATAATGAATTTTTAACAGAAGAAAAATAATTCTGAACAGATAGTTCAATTTTTAACTAAAAAATATACATTTTGAACAAAAAATTAAAGTTTCAACAAAAACGTTTATTTTCAACCAAAACAGGCTAATTATTAACCAGACAGTGGCATTATTTACGAAAAAGATGAAATTTCTTCAAAAAGAGGTAAATTTTCACACCACGACATAAAAATTTCTAACAAAAAAGTGTAATTTTTAACGAAAGGAAAACTTGCTAGTCAGAAAAAATAATGTTAATTAAATTTTTGATTTTTTAAGCAAAATAGGCGCATTTTCAACAAAACTGTTAAATTTGTAGCCATAAAAACATTTTAGGTCCTAAAAATATTGTGAAATAGTACATTGTTGAAACTAAGTACTTATTGTTATTGACACATTTTATTTTCTAAGGCTAATTATCTTTGGGTCTTATGTTTATTAAATTAAAAGTGTTTATGTTTTGTATGTATTTCCGTTCCCTAAGTTTATAAAACCTTGTAAGATTTTCCGGTCTTCAGAGAAGATCTAAAAGAACTTTTCTATCCAAAAAGACGAATATGCAACAAAGCTGTTTGACTTTTTTCCAGAATAATCATATTATTATAAAAAAATGGTTGAATTTTTAAGAAAACAATCATATTTTTAATAAAATAATTGAAAGCTTAACTGAAATAATAAATTTCCAAAAACAAAAATTAATTTTCAACTAAGTGTAAGCAGTTTACCACTGAACTAAGTAGTTAAATTTTGTAATAAAAATATCAATTTTTAAGGAAAAATATATGTTGTTTCAACCAACCATGATTTCAATTTTTAGTTTGAAACGGAAAAATTTAACTACAAAAAAATCGCATTTTTAACAAAATATGTAAATCCTTAACCATAACAGATCAATTTTTTACCATACAGTTGCGTTTTTAATCCAAAAGTACAAAATTTCTAACCAAAAAGATTAATTGTCAGTGCAAAAAGGTAAATGATAAGGAAATTTTTTAAAATTTTAAGTAGGAAAAATTTTCTATTCCAAAGAAAACAAAAATTTTTACATAATTGTTGAATTTTTTATAAAGGCAAATTCTTTAAAAACAGTTAAATTTTATATGCAAAAATATTAATTTTCAATTAAAAAGTTATTTTTCGCCAAATAGTAGCGTTTTTATCTAAAAACGATGCATATCTAACCAAAAATAAAGTTGTTATATTTGAAATTGAGTTTTAAAAAAAGAACTCTCAACAAAATCGTTCAATCTTAAACCAAACAGATAGATCTATAAGTAATTAAATTGATTGGTAACCAAGGAATTTAGCTTCAAATCAAGTCTTCAAATTTCCAATAAAGAAGATTGATTTTTTACTAAGAAAGATGAACTTATAACAAAATACATCAATTGTCAACCAAACTGTTGAATTTTCAACTTGAAAACATCAATTTTCATGCAATAATGAAACAGTAAAATTTAGAGAAAGAGCAATTATATTTCAAGAAGAGGAAAGGAATTGTTAGCAAAATATATCAATTTTAAAGCAAATAGTTGACACTTTACGTACAAAGATAAACTATAAAAAAAAGGTGAATTTAAAAAAGAATGGTAGAATTATTAACAAGATGATTTTATCTTTAACCAACGGAGATGAATTTTCAAGCCAAAAGACGAATTTTTTAAAAGGTAGAGAAGTTTTTAATTCAAAAGGATGAATTTTCTGTTTAAAAAGGCAATTTTTTGATAAAACAGTTAAGTTTTTTATGAAATAATATAATTTTGATAAAAAATAGACGATAAAAACCTTTAAACAAGAACTTTAACTTCCAACCAAATAGTTGAATTTTTCGTCAAAAAGATTCATTTACTACAAAAAAAAAAAGAATTTACACCAAAATACATTAATTTTCTACCAAAGTGTTGAATTTTCATCTAAGAACTATCGGTTTTCAACTAATAATGAAATTATTTAATTAACATTAAATACCGTTATTTTTCAAACAAAAAAAAGATGAATTGTGAACAAAATAGTAGAATCTTCAATCGAATAGTAGCATTTTCAAGCAACAGAGATCAATGTCAAGCCAGAAAGACGACAGAAGACTTTTCAGTTTAAAAGAATTAACTTTCGAGCCTATCAAGATATCAAGTCACTTCCCCTACCTCCCGCCCACCCCCATAAGGCACATATTAAAGTCGTGTAGAGGGGCGATTTTCAATTGATCGACGTCTATCTGCTCGACTTATCCTGATTCCTGTCCACTCGACTTCCCCTCATGTCGATAAGTGATCCCGAGCGCTTTGTCGAGTCTTGCCAGTGGTCCTAATGAGGAATCAAATACGAAACCTAATTTTTTTTTTTTTAATTTTGCAAATAATAATTTCAAAATATTATACTTAGAATCTACGTTTCTTGGCGATTCTAACAATATATCACTTTCAATCAAAGGATCAAAATTATAATAAGTTAAAGCAGATTTTAGTTTATGATTTCACACTGGCTATGATATTTTCCGTAGTATAGCTTCAAATACTAGAGTTGATTTTATATAAAATTTGTCTGTTAACCAAGAAGAGAAATTTTAGAATTTTAAAATGGTAAATTTTTAACCAAAAAAATAAATTTCAAACACATTAGTTTAACTAGTTAATTTTTAAATTAATTCATTTTAAGCTGCAGATTCTTTAAAAGTATACAATTTGAAGTATTCCTACTATAGGTTTCAAAAATGTTGACCTCCCTACAAAAATTTGAATAAGTCAGGAAAAAAAAATCGCTTGATAACGTGTTAAACTTCACTGTTAAGATAATTTTATTGGGAACAAATTTTCTTTTCATGACACCGTCACGTTTTTATTATAAATAAAGTTATTGTAGACTAAAGGTACAAAAACAGGGTCAACAGCGTCAATTTCACGACAGTGAACTTTGGCTTGTTATATTTTGTTAAAAAATAAGTTGAAACAAGAAAAAAAATTAAAATTGATTCCTTGACATTCTTTATAAACGTAGGTGTTACAAAAATTGAGGAATTTAAATAATTGTAGCCTAAAGAGTTAATCATGTAGGAGAGCATTATCTCAGATTTAAATTGTGATAGAAAGCTCAACTAAAGCTTGAGATAAGTATAAAAATTATAATAATATAATAAAATAAGAAATATAGCTTCAAAATTATTAAAGAAGTGGCTATTAGCAACTATTTTTTCTGCGCTTTTCTTATGCCGCTTGGGGGCGGCGAGTGTAACTGATTCAAGCAATAGACCCATTCATAATTGTCAGCTTCAGCGTTCCCGTTCAGTCTCTCCCATTTAGTAACACTTCCAAAAGTCTGAAAATATAAATACGGGTGCTAGAAGTTTAAACTACCCAAAGGCGTAGAAAATATTTATTTAGATTATTAAGAAAATGTTAGTTCATAAAATCAATTTGTTTTATAACATTTTTTTATTAATATAAACATGTACGTCCC
>JAUELO010459364.1:0-22354 GCA_032357855.1 Amphibolips quercusostensackenii
AGGTGTGATTTACCGCGATTCTTCTGGGAGCTGATGTCATTTTTTATAGATGGCAGTTGCTCCCAGTGGGACCATGCGGTGGTTCTTTAACCTTTTATTAAGCAAATGTAACATGATAAGGCACGTATACAATTTGTTAGTAGAAGAATCAGTTGAAAGAATTATTGGTTTTTAAAAAGGGTGATTTTTGTCAAGTGATGTCTGATCCTAATTCCTTTGTCATTCTTATATGTTGCTGACTTCTTTAAATGCAGAGTAAGGTATTTCACAATGGTGAGGTTCATGAATTGCATCCTGCTATTACAGAAAAATTCTTGGTCAAAAATGTGGTCCCTGTTTGCAGATAAGATGTGCAAAGGTATATTGACAAACGTTTCCACCATTGGATAAAGCAGGGCACTTCTTTTTTGAAAAACATTGATCGTTCGAAAGCTCTTTCACAAATTTTTATGACGTCGAAAGAAGGTGATTTTATTCCCCCTCTGCACTTTTCTTTCTGTAGCAGAGATAGAGGTATTGTACCGGCAATTTGTATTAAGAATTATTTGCATTTTATATTTGTTCCAGTTGGCGGACTACGAAACCTGCAATTTAGCCTATGAAGTATTTAATGTACAAAATATTAGCTGTTTTAAACCCATCTTCGGTGTAATAATCGTGCATAGCTAAAATTTTAGCAGACACAGATTCAGTCGCATCAATTTCTTTGATGCTATCAAAGCCTACAGTTTTTTCTTTTAAAACAGTGTCTCCAATATGCAAAAAGATTGTTTCGTCCTGCATAGATCAATTCGCGAATTGTGATCCTTTTATTTCCGCGTAAATCATAAGTTTTTTGAATACCGCTTAAAATTAAATCACAGTTGAAATGTTGTTACATCCTCTGCTTTTTATGGCTAAAAAGAAAAGTTCTAGGTGATGCTGCGACAATTTATACGTCAAAAAATAGAAAAAACTCTTATCTCTACTTGCTATATATTCATCATTAATTACACACTGTGAAACGTAATTATTAGTTCCAAGAATCTAGTTTTCTTGCCGACTGTAGAATCGACTGGCCATTAACTTTGAGCTCTAAAAGGTACCAACACTTTATCTTAAAACTTGTATAGCCAATCTAACTTTAATTTATTTCTTCCAATAATGTATATGCCTGCAGCGTAATTTCGTAGTTGCTTGCAACACTTAAGACTTTTAAGTTTTTAGCAATAATTCTATGTATTTCCACGATATCGCTTTATGGTTTTCTACCCTTAGGTTGATTATCACATGCGTTTTCCTTATTATTGTTGCAATCACAGTCCGTTTTGCGAACCATATTTGCATCCCCTAAGGCATTTCTTATCAGTTTTAGCATATAACATGCTTCAAAAGTAAAAAACAAATTTTTTTTGCACTTGTGCCTATTGTGTCCCTATTTTGATGTTGGATGCTGTATCGCCAAAAGTTAAGCAAACAACAACGGCTTTAATGACCATCGCACTCGTTTCCTCTGTTCCCTTAACGTTATCCGCCTTCGCACCTATCTTTCCAGTAAGGTTTGCATTTCCAAAATCTTCGTAACCAGAAATTTTTTTCGCCATCCTATTTCGCATGTCGTTTTATGTAAATGTCATCCACCGTCACGTTTACAAAAATCTCGCCCTTTCATTCTTTCGCTTTATTTGCTTTTCTTCCTGAGGTTAATATCGCTTCAGTGCAGACACCCAGAAACAATTAACAGACTGATACCATTTTTCGATTGATGAAGGATAAGACAAGCTGCTTGAAAATTTTTTTTGGACATAATCGTAGGCCTTAGGAAAGTAAAATTACAATGTTGTTGCAAATGATTTTAGAGCCTGCTGGAAGAAGCTTGTTTTTCGATTTGATGAGCACTCTTTATAGTACGACACAAACCACCGGAGGCATTAATTACTGAAAGAGGATAAATTATAATCTTTGTACTGCTTCGACAAAAATTGCAAAAAATTTCAAATTGCACCGTAAATAATTAAAAAAAACAATCAAGAACGGTGTATTAAATTCATACAAAAAAAATACGGAAAAGGGTACAATAAAAAAACCTTTTGCAACTCAGCAAAGCATACAATATTTTAGAAATAATAAACGGATTCGCTTGAAATTAAATTTAGAAAAAATCTTAAGTTGTGTCAGCAGCTGTTTTTTTAATTTTATGTCGATTTTCAAAAAATAACAACTCAAATGTCTTTACAACGAAAGAGGAAAATAAATAATTTTTACGTCAATAATTAAAAACAATAAAGATCGGTGCGTTGAATCTATATTAAATATGACAAAAAGTATATAATAATAGAAAGCTTTCGCAGTTCCTCACTATGTACAATACTTTCGAAGTAATAAATTGATTCCCTTAAAATTCAATGTAAAAACAATGTTGAGTTGTATACATTTAGTGATTAAAAACAATAAAAAAATAGATCATTCCGTTTATAAGAATATAAAACATATTATACTATAATAAACGAAAGC
This sequence comes from Amphibolips quercusostensackenii, assembly GCA_032357855.1. Classification (NCBI taxonomy): domain Eukaryota; kingdom Metazoa; phylum Arthropoda; class Insecta; order Hymenoptera; family Cynipidae; genus Amphibolips; species Amphibolips quercusostensackenii. The sequence goes on from JAUELO010459364.1 coordinate 2,494, forward strand.
TTTTGCAATTCAAAAATTGTATACATGCTCAAGCATAAAAAAAATTCATTTTGGGAAAGCCGTTGTTATTAAAGTTTCTACAAAAGTGGGGTTTAATGTTACAGAACCTTAAAATAAAGTGTGGTTGCAAGAATATTCTCATTAGACTGAGCTCTTGCTTTAATCTATTGAAATGAAGGAAGCCTAAAAAAAAGTGTTATAATAATCAAAAAAATTATTTGTTAATATTTTCATTTTTATCTGTTTTAAATAAAGATGCTACTCAAATAACAGAGGGTTATTCGAGAGTCGATTCGGTTGAAACTATAAAATTAAAACAGCTGTGCCTCTTTTATTATTGCTGCTTCTTCTGTTAAAAAACTTTTTCTTTTTTAAATTTTTTGTCAACGAGCTATATGATTTTATTTTTTTCTTCGAACGATACAGCTTTAAGACTAGTATAAGAAAACGTTTTATCTTTTTCTGGTATGTATTCTTCAGCCAATAATCCAATAAATTGTTGGTCTAGCCGTTTTAGGACCCCGTTTCGTCAAAGTCACGCAACCGCTTAATTACACAATTTTGTTAGTAAAACCGCTCTGTTTGAATTTGGCGTATACTCTCTGTACAACGGAACTGTTATAAGAAAATCAGTATTAAGAAAAAATATTATAAAAATATTGGAAAAATAAATTCAAAAAGTACTAGAAATAAGTATACTAAATAATGTATTTTATAACAATGATAAGAAAATAAATTACATTTAGGACAGAATAGAAGTTTGTACATAATACTAATTAATAGTAATTTGCAGTACCTTCACAGCAGTTTCAAAAATGCTCTAGCTTCTTAATTTTTATCCACAATAGCTGGCTGGTGAACTTTTCTATTTCTTTCAGGCCATAAGAAGGCTTGCGAAAGTTTTATCTAATCTCATTATTCTTTCGCAAATTATCGTGCCTTTAGACCACAGATTACAGACAGACAGATGCCTACGTGAAAATCGTTTTTTTCTGACTTAAGGAATCTTGAAACGTGGAGATTTTATGGAGACCAGCTAAGACAAATCTTACATACAACCACTAATTTCTCATCAGAATGAGAATTTCAAAAGTTTTTTTAACAAAATTGAAAAATGCTCTAACTTTTTGAATTTTTATCCAAAGTAGTGAATAACAAACTTGGCTTTCAGTTTGAGGCACTGAAAGAAGATACTAAAGGTAAATCTAATCTGTCAATTCTTGCGAAAGTTATCATGCTAACAAACTAATAATCTACAGACAGACCGACACACACACACAGCCCGCGTTGTCCACATTAGAGTGAGAGGAATTACGACGAGGAATGAACGAACTGAGAAACGTACGAGCCCGATAGGAAGGCGGGTACCTCACAACGAAGATAACGATTCTAGTGATCCGTCGGCGGCGAAGAAGAGAACCTCCTTCTCACACGTATCGACCTTCACAGGTGTAGAAGAATTAACCATAGTCATTATTTGAGTGCTGACTATGCACCACTTCCCTGGAGTGACTGGAAGAGCCCCTTCTGGAGTCGTGAGAACAAAGTAATCAAAAGAAGATAAATGAAGCCCCAAAAAGGGCTAGCTTGAGACTGTGCTAATCAAGAGACGACGGTTTTGCCAGGAGTCAGCGGTAAACGAGAGTCGTCGACGTGAGAAATCACAGGATCAACTTGACCTACAAGATCAAGGGACCCACAGGCAAGTCTTGTTTCTAGGCGGTGGATGAACTAGCCCTGCTGGTCGTTCGCCGATCTCAGAACTGGAAGCGCTGGTTCCTAAAAAATAACCTGTATGATAGGGCGCAGATGTTGCTAACAAAGCAATCGGTACCTCGCTTCCCTCCAACAATTGTACATGCGGCGATGGAAAGATAACGCGAGGCTTCCAGAAAAATTTAGGGAGCCCCAGTGCCACTGACTTTAAACTTCGGAAACCTCACGTTGCATCCATCTGAATGGTGGTGAGGGTGAGGGTTCCTTCGGAGCTGGATAAACGGCGGCTAATTCTAATGCGGCTACGTCAAGCACCAGTGCGACAAAGACAGGCGGCAACAAGTGGTGCGGGAACAACGGTGGCAAGTACTAGTGCGACGTAGACAGGCACTAGAGTGGCAGCGACTCAAGCTCGAACGGCGGCGGCTAGCTTATGAACAGTGGCGGCAGGCACTGCAATGTCGGCGGTAGACACCGCTGCGATCGAGATAGGCACCAGTGGGGCAGCTACTGGTGCAAGGTCGGCGAGGGCTGGCTTAGGAACGGCGGCTAGTATTGCCTCTGCTTTCCGACAATGTTGCTGCTGACGAGCGGCTGGGCATCCGTGAGATCTCTTTCTGACTCCCCTCGACATAGAAATAGAAAATGTAGTCCATTCGCAAAAAATGACGCGACGAGCCCTGCGATGTATCTAAACGTACGTGGCTTGGTCTGGAAGACCTGGCCTCTAAGCTCGGGTGTTGATCTCATCCTTGTGTGCATGCGTGTGTGTTCTCGACGCATGGGGCTTGGCGAAAGCCGGACCCACCAACTAGCAGTGTGCGTGCGTGTGTGTATGACCGATGCATGGAGCTTAGTGAAAGCCTGAACCACAAGCTTGGTGTGCGCGTGTGTGTATCTCCGATGTATGGGGTTCGGCGAAAGCCTAAACCACCAACTCGGTGTGTGTGTGTGTGTGTGTGTGAGTGAGTGAGTGTAAATGTGTAAAATGTTATATGAGTAGTGTATTGTCGTGAGTGAATGTATGTATTTTGTCTTCTGTCAAGCTGATGTCGGAATTTTTTAAGACCGTGCAAGAAGATAAAAGCGGTGGTGACAGATGAGTCAATTTAGGGGTAAACAAGCTCGTTTTTTGTTAACACTTTGTAAGCGTCAATTTGTCATGTAGGCTATCTCTCAAGTTTTCGTTTTGAAAACTTAAGTGATGGCACGTCCAACGACTTTTGCCTTTTTAATGATTTTGTATCAGGTCGCTAATCCGCAACAAATTTAATAAATTATGCATAATTATTCCAATTATAATTCTTTCAAATTCTTTTTCTTATTATGGATCTTTTTGAATTTTTACTATGTCTTTGTTTTGATTTTAACAGATTTACACAAAGAATTTTATCTTGGTTTAATCAAGAGCATACTTTTCTCAACTTTTATGTTATTTTGAGGGAAAAGATGTTTGTTACGTATCATGAAAATAGCGTGTCTAATAAAATTTGGTATAAAAATATTTCCAGAGAGCGATACGAATTTGTGAATTGTGAAGTATTTTTTTTCAAAACTCAAAAATTTTTGAATAGTGTACCAGTGGGGTGAAGTTCTCATGTTAAAAATCAAAATAGCGTTTGGACGACACCTAAAGTTTAAAACTCTGAATTGGAACTAATATATAGTATGACGCCGAAATGCCGTAAATTCTGAATGCATATAAATTTAAATAAATTTTAATCTCAAGTAAAAGGTATAGCTATTTGCATTCAAAAATATTCGGACTGAAAATATTGCTAGCATTTCATTTTGCAATAAAGCAATACAACGTTATTTATTTCATGCAGAACCATTATATTTCATCAGCAAAGTACGTATTGATGTAGTTTTTCATCACATAGATAACACCATCATTCTTTAATCGGAAATTGCGTACCAGCAATATTTTTTATTCAAATATTTTTATGTGCCAGTGGCTATAACTTTTACGCAATTACAAGCATATCAAATGTTTGACAAATAAACACAACCATTTTGCTATACTGCAAAGAACTTATTAGTTTTACCTTACTGCAGTAAACATGATATTGACAAATGGTTTATTACTTTAAGATCTCGAAATATTTCACGCACATGAATAAATATAAGTAACAATCAGAATGTAATATACTTCACGTCGTATTCCTTTCCTGTGCTCACGATAATTTAGGGAAAACAAGGTAACGGCGGCAATGGATAGACCAATAAACTCGGCGTTTATTTAACTTGTCATCATTTACTATTTTCAGAAACTCCTTTAAGAAACTGGTGACTTTATTCCAAAATGATAAGGTCTACCATTCCTACTCAGCTGATTACATCAGCATTTCTCTTTCACTGTGTTGGTAAGTAGAATACATCAGATAATGTAATAATTGACTCATGTTTTGCAATTTATCTCTTCAGTAGATACTAACACATAAAAAAGGAAATAAATTTTTGTTTATGGTAATTTTCAAGTAGATATAGTTAAATTTTGTTGCATCGAAACAAAATAAGATTTGATGGAGTTGTCATGTTAACCATTTCATATGTGGTGAGTAAATCTTAACACGTGGAGGTAATTTTTGTGGATGGTATAGATTACTCTAAAATCGCTATTAAGATTAGATTTTGTTTTTTTCTGTGAGAGCAAAGGAGTGCTCCGATTGTCGCAAACGGCGCAACAAATTGACCATAAACAGTACAGGAAATACTTTGTAATTGTTTTGTATTCTACACGAATTGCCCAAAGTTACTTCTTAACCTACTAAAGTGCTGCTGGAAAATCGATGGTAATCCATAGCAGTCAAAGTAATACCCTCTTCCATCGCTAATTATTTACATTGCGATTCAGTAGACTCCGGATTTGATGTGGCTATCGGTGTTAACAATTAAAGTTACTTGTTTTTTTCAAATCTTTGGTACCCTGTTTGCTGAGAATACTCCGATAGTATGACAAGTTATCTGCTGCAGTGCTCGCAGGAGATTCGCAGTGTTCATAATCTGACGTCAAAAGTTTGGAAAATGACACCTTTTTTACATATATTTTTTCTTTTTTTCTCCTGCTTCTTCTGCACTTTCACTATGTTTCCTCTTCTTTTTTTGATTGGTTTCACCTGTACTATTTTCAGAATTAGTTAATTTTTCGTCTTCTTTCTCCCATGTTTTAGTATCTGCAAAGATCCACTTTTGCAACCGTTGTGCATTATTAAGACTACATCAAATACCATCAAATCTTATTCCGTGATAGGTACAACGGGTAGATGATAAAGGTAATTAAGAGAATGAAGGACAGTTCTTCTTGTCTTTTAAATTTTTAATTTTTCGAGTAGTGATATTCTGGAAAAATCATCATCATTTTAGGAGCGTATAACTGTTGGAGAATTGTTAAGAGAGCAGGTTGGTGCTATAATCTAGTGTCCAAAATGATTTTCGTCAACTTGTATAATGGAAACTTCTTTTGACATGAAATAACTAATTGCGTCTTTGAATCCCTGGCTGTCGATAATAAAGTCCATGATGATGCAAACGCTTTGAAACCAAAATCAAGACTGCACATAATCAACTCACAGCCCAATAAAATGCAGACAAAAAAATTGCAACATTTGTATAAAATTTGGTGTATGTATTTATGCTTCAAAGTCTACTATGACTTATCTAGATATTTCAAAAATGTGACATATTTTGCGTAGGCGATGCAATTAACTGTAGACAATAACTCTTGTACAAACCTGACCTCGATACGTTTACTGCCATGTTTTACTAAATTCCTATGCAAATCATCATTTGCTAACAATTTAGATGTTAAATCGATGCAAAAAAGCAAAATTCTTCTGAATAATCATCAGGAAATAAACTACTTCTTTCGTTGAGCAACTGTATTCCTGTTCTAAAAAAAAACGCAAGATATGCATCCACAAATAGGTTTTTTGAGGTAAAATCAGGTTGTAAAGCTTTAGATAGAACTTATCTACTGACATCTACGTAGAGGGATAGATAATAATTGATTTTGTAATTTTTAAAGTTTAAGAGGTTAACTTAGAAATCTGCGCTAAAAGCGCATTGAAGAGCGAAGAGCTAGATATGTTGTTTTTTGTAAAACCAATTTTCTTCGTGTTTTTCTTCAGTTTTTTTAGATTATCTTGGCAACCGTATAAGATATCGCAGAAATAAGCCCACCGTTGTATTTAGCATTGAAAACTGCATCAAAATCGTTGTATTTGACATCAAAAACTGCACCGAAATCATATATTGATTTTCATTAAAAAATTTTTTTACAACATTCTATTTCCCGATTTGCAATTTTTCGAAAAAAAATTGAATCCAAAAAATCTCAAAAACCTGACGTGCTGCAAAGAAATAGAGTCCATGTTCGGATTCAGTACAAAAAACTACTCTGAAAATGACATATCTCATTCCACAAGCACATAGGTCTCATTTTGTTGACCACTGTGAATTGTTGTTTGGTAGGAGGCAATTGAAACACTGAGCCTATTCACCTAGGAACGATTTAGAAAAATGTTGAATATTTAGGAACATTCTCATTGCGCGCTTCACACTCGTTTTGAACGTTTAGTGTTTGTATTTCGACTGAATTTTTTTAAATATGCCTCTAGTTTCACTAATACGTCCTGATGTTAATAATGGACACGATTCTTAATTTAAATGAATAAAAAGATGTATTATAATAACACATTATATTAAGTATATGAAAAAGAAACAAGGAAGAAACCTTTACATTATTTAAACACATTGGTGCTGCCACTTTATTTTTTTTTTCGATTTCGTCAGCAATTTTTTTTCATGCGGAATTCATTTTGCTTTTACTACTCATTGCCAAATTTTCAAATTTCGTAGCTGGAATATGAAATTTTTTTTTACTTAAAACTTTGGAGGTTTTCTGTTTAAAAATATGGGATTTGCAGGGTATCAAAATCAGTTTTTGAGTTCGTCTTCTTGTTAATTCTTTGTTCTTTTTTCTCTAAAGTAACTATTTTGAATTTGAATTGTGACTGTAAAGTAAGGTAATATAGATTAAGTGTGTGAATGTGATAAGTTATTCATATAAAAGTAATTACTTATTAATAGAAAAAAAATTATTACAAGATTATGTGCACTGCTGAAGTTTTCACAATTATTAGTTTCTAATATAGTGGAATAAAAAAATTAGGATATGTTTTAGAATTACTTGGCAAACTTTCACTTTACAATTGATGTTTTAACTCACTTACTTTTTTTTGCCTTCTCGCCGAAGCGTCATCAGGCAGCCCGCCCGAAACAAGGGACTTTCTGACAAATTTTGGGATGAGTAGCACTGAACACTTGGATCATGAACATTCAAATCCTGAATATTTTAATCATGAAGGTAACTATAATACAATTAAACGCAGTATTTCAGAGGTATTTTCAGGAATTCCTATCTTGAGAATGCTTTATTTGAAAAATTTCTTTATGCTTTTTTATATATATTGAACTGATTTCATAAATTGTAATAATTCACAAGTATTTTTAATTATTTTCTAAAAAGCTTTAACATTTTTTATGGCATTTTTAAGGATTTTTGGAAATTTGGAAATTTCAAATTTCAGGAAATATCCAATTTTATGTATTTTTCACTATATCTTATGATATTTTAGTTGAGCAATTTTTAAAATTTTAATTTTATCACCTTAAGCAGACGGACATTTAATATATGTATATATTTATATCGAATTCTGTAGTCACTGAATCTAATAATAAATTTAATTTATGTGGTGAGGGGAGCGCAGAGGGGGGATGAGCAGTATTTTCAGGATTAAAAATAAAATTAGCGGTCCTATGGTTTGTTTGAAAGATTCTCAAATGCATTTTTGAATAAATCAAACTCATTTTTATGATGTTAATAACCTAAAAATATTCCAAACTATTTTCTAAAAAGCCTTGAAATTTTGTAGATGTGACTGTCGTTATAACTTAACTTTTTACCCTACGACGACTAACTACTTTATTTGCATACGATTTTGACTCGCAACATACATTTCTCGCATAAAGGTGGGAGTTGGGCGTACATTCTAAACAATAAATAATACAGACAATAAAATAGCCTCGGAATGGACTGAAAGTTTGATTAATGATACGCATGGACTTGGTCAAGTTAAAGGTAAAGTTTTAGCGCTGAATGGAGATTGGGTGTTTGGAATGCTAGAGGGGTGGGTAGTCTTAAGGTAAGAGAATCACGAGAAACTATGCGTCAGAATAAAAGTAGAAATCAGAAGATTATTTAGCATAGCGTGCTACACACCAGTGAGTGGTGGCCCAAGAGAAGCAAAAAACGGCTTCTAGGACACTTTATATGATACTATAATTACTTGCGATCAAAGCAAAAGAATCATTCTACTAAGAGAGATGAATGGACGGGTGGACGTCGAAACGCAAGGGTACAGAAAAGGTGCTACGTAATTTTTGGGATACAAGAATAAGTGTTAACGCAGGAAGATTAGTAAGCTTATGTTCAGAAAAGAGCTTATTTATTACAAATAATTGGTTTAGGCATAAAATATTTCACGTGATAAGGGGTTTTGAATGCAATACTGATCACTACCTGGTAGTCTCTAAAATAAAATTAGGTCAAGGATAGGAAAGAAAGAATATTGAAAAAAACAAAACAAACGCAAATCAAAATCAAGAAATTACAGGATCCGGAAGTGCAAAGAGATTTTCAAAGTAAGATAAACGAACGCATAGATAGGACAATTCGGAGGAGCTCATACGCAATAAAGACGTAGACGACGCATGGACTATGCAAAGAAATATCATTGTTAGATGTGCAACTAGAGTCTGTGGTACTGCGGTTGTGGGAAGAATGTCTGGTGATGCATGGTGAAATGATAAAATACGTTTAGCCGTCCACGAAGAGAAAAAAGCGTATCGAAGAATGTTGAACAACACAGGACCTATCCACGAGGAGAGAAATAGACGAGAAAATAATTGCATGGACAAAAAAAAAGGAAAGTAAAACTACTAGTCAGAAGAATTAAAAATAAAATAAAAACAGGATAGAAGAAGAATATGCAAGTCTATTTTGAAGAAAGCAAGGAACCGTTTTACAAATTGCTTATGATCAGTATAAAAGGAAGAAGAAGTACAGAGTTACTCATCATGAAAAATAGCAAAAGTGAAATGCTATATGACACATACGGATTACTAGATGCCTTAAGAGACTCTAGAGGATTTATTGGGAGATGAAGCTGTAGGGCCAAGTGAATTTATGCCAGAAAAATTATGTACGGCTCAAATATTAAGCTTAAGAAGGATCACAGAAAAAAGTCCGAGAGTAAAGAAAAAAGTTTTCTGTTTATTTGTTGACCTACAAAACGAATTCGACAAGGTAGACAGAGGTAAACATTGGGAAGTTCTGAAAAAGTACGGAGTCAATAGATGGCTTCTACAAGCAATAAAAACAACATATGCTAATAGCAAAGCGAGTTTTAGAGTAAATGGAAAACTGTCGAAGAATAACCCTATTCAACAAAGAAGGTGTAGATCTCAGGATAATGAGAGTACGTGCATTAGCGTTTGCTGACGATAGAGTTGTTATGACAAAATCAATTGCAGACCTGCAAAATTGTTAAATAAACTTAATATAAGCATGAAAAACCCGGCTCTTAAAATGAACGTGAAGAAAACGAAAATTATGGTGTTTGAAGGTAAGAGTGAACAAAAATATAAAATATTTTCCTAAACGATGAGAGACTAGTGAAAGTTGATAAGTACGTATATCTTGGTAGCTTACTTACAAATGACGGAAAAATAGATGGAGAGCTACATAGACGTATGAATAAAGGCGAAAAGGTTATCGGTAGAGTAGGACCCATTACCGTCAGTAAGAATACATCAGATGAAGCTAAAAGGGCAATGCATATCTCTCTATTTACTTAGACGGTGATGTACGGTAGCCAGATCTGAACATACCAAGTAAATTATATAAGTAAACTTAACGCGATTGGTATGAGGTTCTTGCGCACGTGGCGCAATAAAACGCGGATTGACAAAGTGAGTGATTAGATAATCCTGAAAAAATATGGTGTGAAAGAAACACTAGTTAACATATGTAAAAGAAATGCGTTAGCATAGTTTAGGCATGTTTAGAGAATGAAATATGAACGACTATCAAAAGAAGTGTATTAGGGCAAAGTTAATGGCAATGCGTCCAGAGTCCGACCTGGGGAAGCACAGTTAGAGTAGTTAAGCTAGGCGGGTGCGGCAGCACCACTACGTATTTCCAGCTGCCACTCAAAGATGTCGCCACCGGTCAGTTACCTAAGTTGGTAATTGAACTGTCGGTAATGTAGATTTCTGGCGCAGATTCTTCACTTGGCTAATAAGGATGGTCTCTGTTTTACCGACTAAAAACAAAAGAATTTTTTATGTTAGTAGCGGGAATCAGGGATTACCCAAGTTCTAGAACTTTCTATAATTTTGTTTTCTAAGAGTTTCAATCAATGAAGTTCTATTGCTTCTGTTTATATGATAAATTTTCCATATCAACTCATTTGTTAAACAGTGATTTAAATTTCTGGAAAGCTAGAATGAATTCGTGATTTGCTTAACGATGTGGGTCTCTGCAATACTGATCAAGAATCCAATCCTGAAGATTCCCAGGTTTTGCGGGAAATATCAATAGAAAGTTTCAACTTTCACTTAGAATGTACATACAGTGAAGCTGTGATAATTCGAACCCCTTTAATTAGAATTTTTGATAATTCAAACTTCTTTTCGGTCTGAGCTGAAATTCGATGTATTCCATGTTAATATTTCGCGATAATTCGAAGCTCGATAATCCGAATTTCTCGATAATTTAATGTGTATTATAAGCCCCGCCGTGATAATTATTTTTATAATTCAAAGTACAGGTAATATAAATAAAGGCTGTGTGATCATGTAGTTCTGTTCTAAATAGGACTTAGACCTCAACGCTTCTGAGACTATGGAGAAAATGAAGTATGAAGCACTGTCTTTGAGTGAAAAAGTGAAGCTCATTCAATGTGTCGAGAAAGGTGTTAAAAGGAAGAACGTTGCTGCTGATTTCGAAACCCGCTAACACTCTAGCTTCTATTATTAAGAACAAGAAGAAGATTTTGGCTGCTGACGATAATTTATATTTTGAACTCGGTCGAAAGCGAATAAAGACATCTCACTTTCCACTGTTGAAAAAATCAATGGTGAAATGGATGGAATCTGCTTAAAATCAGAATATTACCTTATCTGGTCCTAAAGTGCAAGAGAAAGTTGAATTTTTTTGCAGCTTACTTGGGATACAATGATTTTAAAGCCAGCTGTGGGTGGCTAGAAAAGTTCAAAAATAAGAATGGAATTGTGTACAGGACATCAAGTGTCAAAAGTGCTTCGGTTTCGGAAGAGGACTCTGAAAAGTTTTTAACTGTCATTTTGCCTTGTTTAATAAAAATTTATGCAATAGAAGATTTCTTTAATGCAGATGAAACAGGACTTTTTTTTAATGTTCACCACATTAAACTTCAACATTCAAGGAAGATACCTGTCATGGAGGAAAGAAGAGCAAAGATCGTGCTGCTGCTATGGTCTTCGCAAATATGTCTAGTACAGAAAAACTAAAGTTATTGGTAATAAGCAAATCAAAGAATTTAAAATGTTTCAAGGGATTCAAGACAAGGGTTGTTTCACGCAGGGCTCTACCTGCTTCCAGTTTCTAGAATTAACGATATTGAATGTGTAATCTTTAGCTAAATTCGAGAACAAAAGATCGCGGTTTGCAGATATTTAGATGCATGGCTTTTTAACAGCAATAATCCCGTCTGGAAAGTTTTACTGTTCTTTCTCAACAATAGACAAAGATATATAGTTATGCGCAGTTGAGTTTTCTAATATTTAGCGGTGTAATTTGCCAGAGTAGGCTTCTATGACATGCGGATGCGTGCTACCGCTCGGTTGTAAATAGGGCTGCGCAGTTGAATTATGGTATATATAAGTTCGCAATATTTTTTACGACACTTACGGATGAGCAGTAGATTTATAGGATACACATTAATGCACAGCACACTTAGGTGGTATATATAACTGCGCAGTAAAGGTCTGCTACATAAACTAATGCGCAGTACAATTTTATGACGCAAATTAATGTGTAGTAGACTTCTTTAATACGCATATGTGCGCAGTACGGTTTGGTGACATATAGAGCTGCGCAGTACACTTCTGCTGCAAATAGAGCTGCGCAGTAAACTTATATGATACTTATGGGTGCTCAGTAGACTTCTGTGACATGCACATAGATGCGCAGTACATTATGGTGGTATATATGACTGTGCAGGGCATTTTTTCAGTACATACAGATGTTCAAAACACTTTAAGGCTATTTAAGGGTGCGCAGTAAGCTTTTGAGACTCTTGTTATCGAAATATTTAGAAACTTATACTAAGGTGTGTATAGTGGGGTTAACGCCTAGTAAAAGCTGGACTTGGGCAAAGCGTAGTCCATCTATTTTCAAACTCAAAGTTAGAACTATCTTAAGTAGAAAATAAATAGTGAATTTCGATTAAAAGCAAGCATTAGTAGAGTAAATGGTGTATGAAAAAGCAAAAAAAAAAAGAAAATTAAGTTGTGGAAAACATTATTAATAGTAACTTATAGATCAGGTCATAAGATCCTGCTGAACGAGTGTGTTAAACTTTTTCCTATGATTAAATAATTTTTAAACCTAATTTAGTCGTCATCGTCTGCAAACATACAGCTGAAAAAGTCAATAAAAGAGAAACGAGTGTATGATGTGTTTAGAAACTGTGCGAAAGATGCCTAATAGAAAAGCACGTTCACTGATAATAAATAAGAAACAGATGTGCTTAAAAACAATTGGAAATTTAGCATGTCATAAGGCTGGTTTTGATTTCCTAAGTAAAAAGGGAAGTGGTGTGAAAAACAAAGGAATAAAACGTGATGATATTAGCCATCGAGTCAGATAGATCGACGTTGATAAAGCATTAGAGAGTAGGATAAAGACATGTATTGTAGACAACCTAGCTAATAAAGATGTTCTTGCTTTCCTCAATAATGCCGAAAGATTAATTATTGCTAAAGTGGGCAAGGCCTCGCGCAAACAGAAGGCTTTGAAAGTAAACGCTGTGCTCCTTACATATTATTTAAAAATCGGTAAGAAGACACCTGATGATAAGACTTATAATTTAAAAAATCAAGGAATAGACTGTACCACAGATTTAAACTTTGGTTTCAAAACTATGTAAGATATCCAATCCTGGAAGGAATAGAAGATTTTTAAAAGAAGACTGACAGCAGACCGTACACTCAATTATAAAACTATTAGTAAACATTAATGAGCTTAACACAGTAGAGGTCAGTTCTTACATTGATCTTATCTTACGGAAAAAAAAAGTTTGTATTAATGTGCAAAATAAGAATGGCAAGTTTTTTATAGGTTATGCTATCAGCTATGTGTTTACCAGAGAGTAAAGATAACACTAAACATGTATTCAGCTATACTCAATACAAAGACGTGAAACGTTTTTTTGGAATTAACTTTCCTGCTGCATTAAAAGATGTAAGCAAATTTAGAGGACAAAATGATATATCAGTGAATGTTTATGGCCTGATCAAAAACAAGGAGTATGAATTTACGGTGGTTCCATTACATCTTAGTCTTCAGAGGAGGAATCTCAAACGTGAACCTTTGTCGAATAGAAGAAGAGCGCAAGCATAAAGAGAGTAGTGATGCAGAAAAAGATTATTGGGATGGTAGAAATCAGTTGTTTAATTTTTATTATGTATGGGTGAAGAATCTTTTTCGATTAGTTAGCAGACAACTTTCCGCAAAAAAAAAACGAAAATATATTTGTGATCGATGCCTACACTATTTCTCATCTGAAGAAAAGTTAATGACATGCAGTGAAAATTTTAAACAAATAAATAACTGTGAAATCATGCTACTGGCATCTAAAAAAACATTATCGAATTTGAAAACTTCAAGTATCGAGAAAAGGTTTCATTTATGATTTATGCAGATTGTGAGTCTCTGCTAAAACCCGTAGAAGAAGAGAAAAGAACATCAAACACCAAAGTGTTTTAAAAAAAAAGGTATGTGACTTCAGATACAACCTTAAATGTAGCTATGATAATTTATTATCTTTTTATAAGTTCTGCACGGTAGATGTCAAGCCAGCAAAGTGGTTCGCATTAAAGTTGCTGCGAATAGCAAAGGTTCGTGAGAAAATAATTTCCTTTGCCGTAAAAATGACAAACTTCACTGCAGAACGAAGGATAGCATTCATAGAAGTCGTCACTTGTCACATTTGCGATAAGCCTTTACATCCACCAATTAGGAAAGTTCGCGACCATTGTCACCTAACTGTTATGTACCGCGGGCCAGCGCACAAACATTGTGCCATAGAATATCAGGATTCGCAGACTGCTGATTCGAGGACCTGCTGCGTTTCACAACTTAATTATGTTGGATGCTCACTTTATCATTTGCGATATTGCTACAAAATTCAATGGAAAAATGAAAGTTTTGGCAATAAATAAAGAAAAGTATATTTCATTCACAAAATATGTTAAGGATACTCAAATTAAATTTAGATTCATAGATTCATTTCGATTCATCGCCTAATCTTTGGGAAAGTTAGCATTGTACCTGACTATTTATAAAATTAAGAGAGATCCTAAATGAATGTCAGCTGCGACCAAAAGAGAAATTCTACAACACTTTATATGACTTATTAGCAAGAATGATCTGCGTTTATTCTGAAAAATGTAGGTGAATTTGTAAAGCTGTACATTAAGACAAATGTACTGCTTTGGCTGATGTCTTCAAAATTTTTCAAGAACAATGTCTCAAGGCTTACGATCTTGATTCCGCACACTACTACACTACTCCTGGCTTGACATGGGGTGCCATGATCAAATGTACTAGAGTAAGATTGGAACTCCTCACTAACGTTGATATGCTGTTGATGATTGCGAATGAAAAGAAGGGTACAGTGAGCCAATGCTTAAACAGATATGCTATTGCCAATAATAAGTATATGACATTTTTCAAAGAAAATGAGGAGATAATCTACATCATGCATTTCGATGCAAACAACCTGTACGGTTGGGCCATGGGACAATCACTTCCTTATAGTGGTTTGAAGTGGGTTATAAATTTGGAAAATGTTGACATCTACGCTCCTAATGATTCACCCATTGGTTACATAATAAAAGTAGATTGGGTCAAGCCAGGAGAGAATACTCTTCTACCGAAACAAAATACGTTCTCTATCACCGGGCTTTAAAAGATCTAATAGCTAATGAACTTAAGCTTGTCATAATTCACAGAGTCCTTAAACTTAATCATTTTCAATAGCTTAAAGATTACATTAATTCTAATACTAACCTCAGAACAAACGCTAAGAATGAGTTCAAATTGAATCTATTTGATTTGATGAATAATGCAGTTTACAGGAAAAAAATGGAGAACGTACGAAAACATTTCATTGTGAAAATCGTAACAGAGTAGGAGGGTAGACATGGAACTGAAGCCCTCATAGTTAAACCAAATTTCCACATTCAAGCAATATTTAGTGAAAATCTAGTAGCTATTGCATTAAAGAAAACTCAAGTCTTGTTTAATAAGTCTATCTGTGTAGAGCTTACAATGTTTCATAGTTTGATATACGAAGTTAAGTGTGCAGATATTCATGCTGACATGAAAGAGGATATAAAAAACAATGTACACCAATTCGATACACTAGACTTTTCTCAGAACAATGTTTTCGGAATGCCACAAGCCAACAAGAAAGTTTAAGGTTTGATGAAAGACTAATGTTCTGGTAAAATTATTACTAACTTTGTTGGCGTGCGGAGCTGAAGAACGGCAAGGACTTCCTAAAAAAGCAAAAAAGGTAAAATATGTTATCGTCGAAAAATTACTCCCCTTTGATGACTACACTGAATGCCTAAAAAACTCGATTATCCAATCTAAACCGCAGTCTGTAATTGTATCTAGATTACACAATGTTAAAACTATTAAACAAATACAAATTGCGTCGAGTTCTTATGATAACAAGCGCTTATTGTTAAAAGGTAGTACTGACACTCTCGCGTAGGGTCATTGCAAGATGATGGATATCAATGACAATAATAACAAGGATGTCCTACGTGCTAGTGATATGGAACTTTTGAATCTATTTGTAAAGATTAGTTACAAATATTTCTTTAGAGTTCTTCTAATTTTAATTATTTGTGAATAGTAGTTATTAGGATTTAAGTAAATAAAAGACAATATCTATGTGCATGATTTTCTTTTTTTATTTATAAAAACCTGAGATCTAGTTTGCATTAGCATAGAAATGATATAATTTAACACACATAAGTTTATGGTTAGCTTAATACTCATTTTTTCATCGTTGGTTCGACGTTGATTCCTTGTTGGATTAACATTAATTTAATATTGAGTTATCGTTGATATAATATTGATTCATCATTGACTCAACGTTTATTTAACATTGATTCAACATTAGTTCAACGTTGATTCAACATTGGTTCAACGTTGACTCAACATTGCTTCAAAGTTAATTCAACATTGATTCAACATTAGTTTTACGTTTCTTCAACATTGGTTTAACGTTGATTTAAAATTGCATAAATTTGATTTAACATTAAACGAAGTTGATTTAACATTGCACAAAAGTTGATTCAAGCTTACGCAAGGTAGATTACGTATCTACTTATCTATTTAGCTTTTGTGTGAACATTCAAAATCTAACCACTTCACAAATATTTTTTCGACACGTTTCTTAATTACTTGTTCGATAAAGTATACGTCTGGATGCCTAATCTTGAGAAGCTCTTGTTCATAAGATCCGCCAACGATGCGTTGCTCTTGATAGTCCTCAACCCTGTACGATACTGGATTCGTGGGCATAACTTGATCCACAGTGAAAACCTTTGTTGCCCAGTTAGGTGTATATTCTTTCTCAAAAACATGCTTGTCCTTGCTGATTCGAACTTTTTCACCAACTTCAAACTTTGGCCTTTTTCAGGCATATTTCGTAGTTTTTTGAGGTGTTGCATTAGCTCCTCTTTAGCCTCTATAGTGACATCTTTTGGTTTCATACCAATTAATCGATGTTAGGTATTGTTGTACTCGGAGATGAGAGTAGGAAAAATGTCTGTCCACTCATAGTTGCCTCTCAAGAATTTTAAAATTCTTTGACATCTGGTTCACTCTTGCTTTGAACAGCAACCGCCCAGGCGCACTTGGAGAAAATGTCTATAACGGTAAGTGAATATTCATATCTATTATTTTTAAGAGCATAGAGTAACATTTTAACTACACCTGCCTGACACTTCTCGTCTATACCACGCGTTGGCACACGACGACGTGGATAATTATTTCTAGCCGGTTTGTGCAGTTTTGTGACCAGTTCTGATATCTCGTTTTTCATTCTTGAGCGTATTTAATCGACCTTCCAACTGAGCAATAAGTCCATTTTTACGGACTGACAAATCTTGTTGGGTGTCGATTTTGCATGATTTCCAATTCCCGTTGATTGATTCTTGAAGTAAACGCATCATCAAATTATTATTGTTAATCTCTGTTCGCATAGATGATGTAACTTGATACATTGTACGCGTCTTGTTTTAAACGAAACGCTGTACAAGTCTTAAATAGACTGCGTTGTATTATTTTTTGGCCTCGCTAACGTTACAAACTCTTTTGCTATCTACGTTGTGATGGCCGTCGGAGATAATCTTAAATCTAACACCAGGAGGACCACGGCTTGCTGCAGCGATTCGATTCAGGTGACATCCAAACATGCCGACACTCATCGTAATACAGACGATAGTGTTATAAGCACACTCCTAATATATGATTTTAGCTTCCCACAGTTCCTGAATGATTGACATAATTATATTGTTATGACTCGGGTTTACTGCTGCCTGAGACGCTAGCAATAGACGAAGACGAGCAACTAGTTGGTTAGGTTCGTTTCAGTAGACGTAGTCAGTCTTTACATTTTTTCTTGCAACCATGTACTGTGGTAGGGAACCTTTACTAGTAGAGGATCGTCTGCGTGATATGTTGAACAGTTTGCAATAAAGATCTTGTACATGATACCTCTGCTGATGCGAACAGGTTCATTTGAGCTGTACCGCTTCTTGTGCACATTCGTATCAATCAATATTTCCTTATAATTGTTGAGATCATCAGTGCTTATAAATAAATCTTTGGGAGTTTTTCTAAACAGCAGTTTAAGTAGACTAACGGTTTTCAGATACTGTTTATTATTAACATGAATATATATTCCCTCAAAATTAATGCGTTTATAACCAATCATAAGGGTGCCATCACTGAGCTTACGCACACCATAAACCATATCCAAAAACTGCTTAATATTTTATTGCAGCATTTTAAAAAACTTGTTTGTCAAATGCTCATAACTATCAGTAGGATTAGTTGTAGCATCTTCTTCAAGCATAGCTGTATCTTGCTCTTCTTCAGCATTAGCTATCATAAGGGAACTGTTATTGTCATCATCCATCTCTTTATATTTTTTCGTTACAGGCTCATTTTGTTTAACTTTTTTTCAACTAGAGAATTACATATGTCAACTAGTTTCTGCAGTGGAATGACGAATGACTCAAACGTTCTAGCCATTATCTTTTCAGTGGCTTCTTTACCCATTTTGAGCATTCGATATACACGCCGAATCGCCTTACTAGCTTTTGCGATTTGACGGAGCACTTCCTTCTTTTTGTCAAACTTTGACATGTTGACGAGTTAATGTCTCAATATATAATAATATAATTTCTAACACATAACTTGTATTTGTATAGAGATAAAACAGTCAAATCCTTTTCTGTGTTTACCCTCATTGAGATCGCTGTCCTTATAAGACAACAAATCCATACTTGTCAGTATTCCAACATGCTGAACATAAGTCTCGAAATTGAAAATAACTCATATCAGTATTCATATGACCTTCGTACACATATCTCAAATCCCTTTTGCCATAAAAACTGTCAACATGAGCGTGTCTGCCCATACAGAAAAAGGCTCCGATGTTATCCTGTTTCTTTTTGGCCACATCATCAAATACAATTAAAAATGTATGTCTTTCGTTAAAGATTTCTCTTATTTTTGTAGAAAATTAATCTTCTATGTTCAAAATTCATATTTTTTGTATATCATCTACTTGGTTATAAATTTAACTGTTCGTAAAAAAGGTTGCTTTTTAGGCTTGAAAATTCGACATTCAATTCAGCTGTTTTCGATTTAAAATAAAAATGTAATCTTGGTTTGATTATCAGCTTTTAAATTTTTTGTCAAAAATTCATCTGTTTTAGTTGGTAATATTTGCTTACCAAAAAGGATTAGCTTCCTACTAAAAGAGATGAATTTTTAAATCAGAAAGACAAATTTTAGAAACAAGCTAAATTTTCAATCAAGAAAGATTTTTTAGTTGATAAACAAACAAAATTGCACTGCATCGCACTTACAAGCAGCTTTTTATAAAAAGCTTTTTCAATTGTTGTTTTTTAAGATTTTGTAGAAAATCCTTATGCAGTCAGTGCAATTGTTTTTCGTCTTATAACCCTGAGATAGATGCTCATCATGGCGTTGCTATGCAAAAACATGACAATTTTAGCATCATGATTAAAAAATTCTTAAAATTTATTCAAATTTGGGTCAAAACCAACATGCAGGATTGAAAATCGTTTGACAAAGCAATTAATTTCTTTATAAACTTCTAGGCTCAACGTTGAAAATTAATTTACAAACTAAACTCAACACCAATTAACAAAATTAAATTTAAAAAAAAAACAGGAAAGACAAATCTTAAACGTACCTATTCCTATAAAACACTGAAGTGAGGGCGCTTGCCGCCCCTTCACGAACTGATTTTAGTGATTTGTAGACTTAAAAAGATCTTGTGTAAGTAATGGTTCTGACCAAGTAGTAGTGGACCATACAATTAAACCTACTAATTTTTTTAAAATCATTCACCTACCTCAACACCCAAAACACTTTACGTAATTCATGCATCGCCTCTAGACTTTCCAATGAATAAGTATGTGAAGCATCAAATATGATAGTTGCTGTCTCATTTAATCTTATTCATTTCTATTGTATTTT
>JAUELO010459365.1:0-12585 GCA_032357855.1 Amphibolips quercusostensackenii
TGTAAGCGATAACTCTACTATTGTAATACGCTATATAAATAACCCAGGAGATAGCAGACACCAAAGAACAGAGCAACCAAATAAAGTTTGTGTCCAATTTGAGATCGTCCAGCATAATATGATCAGAGTAATTCCAGTAAGCTGGAGAAATTTTAGAAAAGGATGGAGGTGTTGCATTGAAGAACGTTTCATCCATGGTGCAGTCCTGTTCTATTTAACTAATATTATAAATCAACCCCCACTTGTATCCACATTGAAACCTGAAATAAGTTATTAATATGTAAAAACATTCACATTCGTTCATTCAATAAATAATAGAGCGGGTCGGAAAAAAATTCGGTATAACGCGAAAAAGTAGCATATTGGTATCCTAAAAAGTATAATTAATTTGGAATCGATAGATACACAGTTTGATTAACAGCGCTAAGAAAAATGTTAAAAACAATTTCTTGTTTGCACATTTTTTAATTTTCTTGAGTTTCATTTTTTTACATACCTAGAAATCAAAAAAGCTGTCCCAATTTTTTTCTGACTTTAATCAATCATTTTTGAATAAATAATTACTAGTTAATTCGCTACTGTTTTCAGAAAAAATCCCTAACACATTTGTGCACTCGCGAAGATTTGTTTGGTGTACTTAAAAACTTTCCAGTGATAAAAATGCACTAGGAAAAAAATAGCCACGATCCAGGAATCAAAATTGGGAACATAGCGAATTTTTAAAATTTTGATTTTGATATTTAATGAAATTATCTTTGTAGTATTCTGGTAATAAAAATTCTCTTAAAGAGTTTGATGTCTTTATAAATAAATAATTTAAAAGCAGTTAATTTTTACAAGCAATGTTTTTGTTAGATTAAATTATTTAAAATTATTATACAATTTTCAATTTTGCTATTAAATTCTAATACGCGAAAAAATTACATAGTACACTTTATATCAAATTTACTGAATAAATTTGAATAGGTATAATTTCTCCTCAATTCCTGTTTCTTTTTACTAAATACCTGTTCAGTATTTAGTTTTATAAACGTATCATTTTATCACGGAAAATGGAAAATTAACTTAATTTCTTGAACGAAATTTTCAGTTTTCTAATCTGATATTTTAAAAGTATAAAAGATAAACTTTAATTTTTAATTTAAATGTTATTTTTTAGACTATAATTTATCAAAATTACTATTTATTTATCGCAATCTTCACAGTCTTTCCCATTTTTGCACTTAAATGCGAACTGAATTGATTGAAATAAGAAAATAAGTTAAATAAGAAAATGCAACAATTTTTTGTTGAATGAAACAATTTGATTAAAATTTTATTTCTTGACTAAGAAATTTTTTTTCGGATGAAAATTCAACTATTTTATTATAAATTCATATTTTTATTTGAAAAAAACTTTCCGGGTTGTAAATTCAACTATTTTATTGTAAATTCATCTTCTTGACTTGGAAATTTATCCCTTTCTGTAAAAATTTCATATTTTTAGATTAAAAATCCAACTGTCTGCTTAAAAAATAATCTCTTTCGGTTTAAAATTAACTTTTCTGTTGAAAATTCACATTTCCGGGTTAAAAATTTAACTTTTTGTAGAAAATTCGCATCCGCGGTTTGAATATTTAACAATTTGGTAGAAAATTGAACTATTTAGTTTAAAATTGGCCTTGTTTGACAGAAAATCCATTTCTTTATCGTAAAAAATTAATTTTCTTGAATGACAATTTAACTATTTTATTGAAAATTAAACTGATTGGTCGAAAAATAACTTTTTTTTTTAAATTTAACTCTTTTATTGTAAATTCATCTTTTTGATTTGAAAATTGATCTCTTTCTGCAAAAATCTCATCTTTTTCATTTTATTTTTGGGGGTTGAAAATTCAACTACTTGTAGAAAATTATTATCTGCGGTTTAAAAATTCAATAATTTGGTAGAAAATTAGACTATTTTGTTGAAAATTCACCTTATTGGGTAGAAAATCCATTTTTTGTTGTTAAAAAATATATTTTTTTAATATGCAAATTGAATTATTTTGTTACAAATTAAACTGATTGGTTTAAAATAACTTTTTTGTTGAAAATTCAAATATTTTATAGTGAACTCATTTCCTGATTTCAAAATTGATCTCTTTCTGTGATTAATGTAACCATTTGATTAAAAAATAATCTTTTTCGGTTGAAAATGTACTTTTTCGTTAAAAATTCATATTTTTTGGATCAAAATCCAACTATTTGTAAAAACATTCGTATCTGCGGTTTCAAAATTCAACAATTTAGTAGAAAATTGAACTATTTGGTTTTAAGTTGGCCTTTTTTTTTGTGAAAAATCCATTTTTTTGTTTTTAATTAATTTATTTAACTGAAAATTGGACTATTTTTTAAAAATTAAACTGATTGGTTCAAAAAGAAATTGCTTGGTAAAAATTCAAATATTTCATTGTAAATTCATCTTTTTGATTAAAAAATTTCTCTTTCTGTAAATTCTCATCTTTTTCATTTTCGGGTTAAAAATTCAACTATTTATAGAAAACTGTTATCTGCGGTTGAAAAACTCAAACATTTGTAGAAAATTAAACTATTTGGTTGAAAATTTGCCTTGTTGGGTAGAACATCAATTTTTTGTTGAAAAATATTTTTTTTTTTAAATAAAAATTCAACTATTTTGTTAGAAATTAAACTGATTGGTTTAAAAATAACTTTTTTGATAAAAATTCAAATATTTAGTTGTGAACTCATCATTCTGATTTGAAAATTTATCTCTTTCTGCACAAATTTCGCCTTTTCAAGTTAAAAATGGAACTCCGTGCTTAAAAAATAATCGGTTTCGGTTGAAAATTAACTTTTTTGCTTAAAATTCACATTTCTGGGTTGAAAATTAAACTATTTGTAGAAAATTCGTATCTGCGGTTTGAAAATTTAACAAATTGGTCGAAAATTATCCTTGACGGTAGAAAATCCATTTTTTTTTGCTAAAAATGAAACTGTTGAAAGTTGAACTACTTTCTCAAAAGTTTTTGTTTATTGAAGATTCATGATTTAGTTCAAAATTATCGTACTTTTTTTGTAAAAAATTAAATTTTTTTAACTGAAAATTTAACTATTTTGTTGAAAATTTAAATTGGTTGAGAAAATTCGTATCTTCAGTTCGAAAATTTAACCATTCCGTAAAAAATTTGACTATCTGGATTAAAATGTATATATTTTGTTGTAAATTCATCTTTGTTGGGTAAATCAAACTGTTTATTATTATCATAATTTTAGTTGTAAATCGCATTCTTTTTTAAAATTTAACTACTTTGTTGAAAATCCAACTGATTGGTTCCAAATTAACCTTTTTGTTAAAACTTCATATTCTCGGGTTGAATATTCAACTGTTTTGTAGAAAATTCGTCTTTTTGGCTTAAAAGTTCAAAAGTTTGATAGAGAATTCAAGTAGCTGATACAAAATTAAACTGATTTGTAGAATTTTTTTTCTATAAATTACAAAGTACAAATGAAAATTCAACTGCTCTATTTTAGGTTCAAAATTGATCTGCTTTACTTTAAAAATTCTACGATGAAGTAAAAAAATATTAGAAACGAAAAAATATAAACTAAAATTTAATCAAACAAAATTTCGACTAACATCATATTCACTGCTCAAATTATTTAGTTTAAAATGTATGTAATTTGTTAAAAAATCTTCTTTTTTGGTAGAAAATTAATTTTCTTAGCTTAAAATTCAACTATTTTGTTAAAACTATGTATTTTGTAGAAAATTCGTCTTTGCTGGTAGAAAATTTTTCTTCGTGGTTTGAAATTTAACTATTTAGTTAACAATTTAATTTTCTAGCTTAAAAACTTAAGTACTTGGTATAAAAAATATGTATTTCGTTGAGAGCATTGACTGAAAAATCGTTTTTTCATTGAAGATCACATTTCTTTGGTTAAAAATCTTTTTGGTCGAAAATTAATCTGTTTTGGTTGAGAATTCGACTATTTTCTTGGAAATTTGTTATTTTTGGTTCAATTTAACTATTTTTGATTTAAAAGAAGATCTTTCCTTGGTAAAAATATCAACTGTTACATTTTTTGTTGAGAATTCACCTTGTTTGGGTAAAAATTAAACTACTTGGTTGAAAGATGAATTACTTTGTAAATTTGCAGTCTAATAGTTAAATTTTCAATCAAACAGTTAAATTTTCAACCAAACAGATGAATTGTCGACAAAAAATGGAATAATTGAATTTTTAGTTAAGAAATTAATTTTCAATTTGAAAACATTAATTTTCAATTAATGAAATAAATTTTTAACAAAAATATTAATTTTCTACCAAAAAAATTAATTTTTAAGAAAACACATGAATTTTCAACCAAATTTTGTTTTTCAAAGGAACTTTAAACCTAATAGTTAAATTTTTAATCAAAAGAATGAATTTCCAGTCAAAAAGGTCAATTTTATACAAAAAAAAAGACAAATTTTTAACCAAATAGTTAAATTTTTGACTTAACAGATGAATTTTCAACCGAGAGATTATATGTCTATCAAAAAAATTAAATTTTCAGCAAAAAATAGAATAGTAACATTTATAGTTTAAAAATTACTTTTAAATAAAAAAAACTAATGACAATCAAAGAAATGAATTATCAACCGAAAAAGATGAATTTCCTACAAAAAATATTAATTTTTCACTAATATCTAAATTTTCAACCAAATATTTGAATTCTTCAAGGCATTTTCAATCGAACAGTAAATTTTTAACCAAACAGATGAACTTTCGACAGAAAATGGAACAGTTACATTTTCAGTTCAAAAATTAATTTTTTATTTAAAAAACTAATTTTCAATAAAAAAATGAATCTTCAGCGAAAAATATTAATTTTCTAACAGAAAAGAATGATTTTTGACAAAATACATGAATTTTCAACCAAATTTTGATTTTCAAGGAATTCTCTACCTAATAATTAAATTTTTGATCAAACAGATATATTTTCAACCGAGAAGATTAAAATAATGTCCATCAAAAAAGATTAATTTTCGACAAAAAAATAAAATAGCCAAGTTCTTAGTTAAAAAAATTAATTTTCAATTTAAAAAAACAAACTAATTTTCAATCAAAGAACTGATCTATCAACCAAAGATTATGAATTTCCTACCAAAAAAGATTAATTTTTAACAAAGACATGAATTTTCAGCTAAAGATTTGAATTATTAAAAGAATTTTCGATCTAATGGTTAAATTTTGAACAATTAAAATGCTTTAGTCCCAAGAAAATTAATATTCTACCAATATAATATGCAGTTAAATATTTAGTCAAAAAATTCATATTCAGTACAAAAAAAAAATTTCAACAAAATAGTTAAATTTTTAAGAAAACAGTTAAATTTCCAACTAAACAGATGAATTTACGACAAAAATGAAAGTTAAATTTCCAGTTAAAAAACTAATTTTCAGTTAAAAAAATAATTTCTAATAAAAAAGCTAATTCTTAATCAAAGAAATGAATTTTCAACGAAAAATATGAATTTTCTATAGAAATAGATTAATTTTTAACAAAATACATTAATCTTGAAACAAGTTTTGATTTTCCAAGGAATTTTCAACCTGTTACTTAAATTTTCAAGCAAAAGAATGAATTTTTAACTAAATGGTTAAATTTTTGACCAAACAGACGAATTTTCAACCGAGAAAATTAAATGTCTATCAAAAAAGATAAACTTGCGACAAAAAATAGAATAGTTAGATTTTTAGTTAAAAAAATTAATTTTCAATCGAAAAAACTAATTTTGAATCCAAGAAATAAAGTATCAACCAAGGAAAATAATAAAAGGTTATAAAAAGTCTTATTTAATTTACTATCACAGGTTTAAGAAATAATAAAATCGGTCAAAAGACTAAAAAGGTTTTTGTTTTGTAAATATTTCGATGAAGCACATCAAGGCTTCGTGGTCTTTCGTAATCGAAAACACTGGAAGTAATAACACACATATCAAAACATTTTTCATTTTTCATTTTAGCACAGTCAAGAAAAAAATCTCGGTCACTGAATAAAATTCCCGATTTTTTCCCGGTTTCCCTGAATAAGTGAAAATAAAGTGCAATATTTTATCATTCTACTTTTATTATTTGACCGTCAATTATAGCTGGAAAACAGATACAGGATTATATGCAAAGTCATGATAAATTTTGCCTTATCACATTAATATTTCAAGGAAACATACACTTGTCAATGATTAATCAAAAAATAAATCAAATCGCAAATCTAAATCGAATTAAAAAAAGGTCTTTTCAAAACTGCTGATACATTTCTTATACAGATATTATGCGAGTATGTACACAATTTTTTCGGGGAAAGTGTTCTACTAAAAGTTAATTATTATTGATTTAATCACCGATTCACAAAAAAAAACTGTCAATTTTTTCTTGAAATAATATTCTGATAAACGCAAGTTCTCAGATTCGTAAACATAACCTAGAATATTATTTTCGCGAACATCTTAAGATATACTGACCGAAGGTAATGATTATGTTTTTCAGAATCATCTCAAGAATAATTGACCGTGCTTATCAATCAGTACAGTAATGACAAGAAAAGATTCGAATTCCAGAACTGTTTTGTGTCAGTTACAGTAGACAATAGATTCTGGAGATCAAAATGATTGACAATTCTTTATGGAAAGTAGTTTTTGGTATTCACAGAAAAAACCGGTGACCGTTTTATCTAAAGAAAATCTTTAATTTTCAATGACAAATCATCGATATTCTGGATATTGTTTGGTGAGTGATATTGTACACAGTAGTAATTAAATTATTGTCCTGTCGAATCAGATGATTAATTTAGATCGTGTCAAGTTTATAACGTACCTCTAATTGTTATAAGTTGTGCTTTTTTTCTAATATTCATTGTTTTATGTTTACAACTTTAGTTTGACTACATTTCACAGAACTGTCACTGTGACACATCCTTCTTATCTCGTTAAGAATGTTTTATGAACTTAGAGCGTGCGTGAATGTCTGTTGCGTTTGTTGGTGGTTGATTGATTGGTGGTTGGTTAGGTTAGTCTAGAGCAGAGGTTGGGTCGGTTCAACCCCCTGCATCTCTGAGTTGAAAGAGTCCTGAATGTTGACCGTGGCGCTGATTGTTTACGAGGCCTAGAGTCATTAAGATGCATGGCAAGAAACGTAAAAATTCAATTTTTTAAAAATAAAAACTATTTCATTTACTTTTTTTTTAAATAGTCGTTGATCTAGAATATTTTGAATATTTTTTAAAGCAATATTTATTGCCAAAAAAGGTTCAATGCTCGAGATACAGACGTAAAGTCCCTGGTTTTTTTGGCGGGAAGTTCAAATCGAGATTCTGTTATTTCCATTTAAATATGAATATCAACGTTAACTGTCTTTATTTATTAAAAAAATTATCTTGATATTCCCAAATAATTATTAGTTATTAATAATTTATTAAATTTTTTTGAAAAAATAATAAATATTACTTTTAATTTCGAAACAAACAGTTCGACAATTAGGTAAAAAATTATATATCGACTAAAAATAAACTATTATTAAAATGTTATAATTCTATAGTTCATACATGATTCAGTACTGAATTTTTTATTTTTTTATTTATCATTTAAATCAATATTATTAAAAAAATATTAAATTTTATTTGTTATTATAATTAATAATAATGTTAAAATAGTAACATAACAATTAATTCTAATAATATCAATAAATAATAATAATATCACTACTTGATATGAAACTTCAATTTGAACTTCCTGCCAAAAATCGAAGCGAATTTTTGTCCAAGACTCGAGCATTTCACTTTTTTTGGGAGTACGTATTGCTTTGAAAAATATTTAAAAGTTTAGAGTTTAAAGTCTCGTGAAACAAAATTTGATGAAATAGTTTTTATTCAGAGAAAATAAAATTTTTACGTTTTCTCCATGCATTTCTTTGAATTTAGGCCTCGTGAACAATCAGCGCCACCTGTCGGCCCGAGTCGAATCTCACGACGCCTATATTCAGTGTATTCTGGGCAAAGAGCCAGGGGGATGAGTCGGACTTTAACTGACGCCAAACGCAAAAGCCATTGTGTCTAATTTTTTGTACACATAATCTAAAGAGGGAAAAGTCCGTTTTTTCGGAGGGAATTCTATTTAACACCACTTACCATGCTTATTTAGTCGGTTCTGCTTTTGGGTGACCCTAACGACAAAACAAAGAAATACCATTTTTCAAGATCCAAGTTCATGGTAATTCTTCGTTAAGTCGTCAGGTTCACCCAAGAGCAGAACAGAGTAGATAAGCATGTCCTGAAAGCAAAAATCGATGTAGAGACGACTGTTTCATCTACCTCTTTTTCGTGCCGCTGATAGGGCGCACGTTTTTCATTTCACCTAAAAAAGCAAAATTTTGAACGAGAGAAAAATTATATTTTATTAATTTAGAAATAAAAATCGTTTTTAAGCACGACTCGCACAAAATTATCCTTTTTCATTTTGTACGTTTTTTTCATCAGGTGACAATAGGAGCAATTAACCAGAATCATTGCCGTTGATTGCGTGATTTGTTGGTACACGTTCATGAACAGGTTTTTAAAGGGAAAAAAATTCAGACGCGACTGCTCAAGCGTATTTATTAAAGCAAGCTATAATGCAGTACAAAAAAAGCTACATGTCAAGACGCGATAAACATGTGCACATGAATTTTTAATGTTTTAATTTGAGAAATCAAAAGTTTTTATGTGGAATTTTTAAATTTAGTTTTTAAAACTCTACTATTGTTACTATATATGCATAGCTGTGTGAAAATAGTTTTATAAATACAACTATCTTCTTTTAAAACCTATGAAATTATGTTCGTATCAATTAATAAACCTTTTACCACTCACATTTTTACACTGTTGCTCGTAATTATAGGAAATGGATAAAAGGCACAGTTATTGATTCGTGAAAAACTGTGTAGATAAAAAATATTAATCATATTTCATTTCATTGCAAAGAATTATTTATTTTTAATGATATTGAATATAATTAATATTTTTTATCTATAGTTGTAACACGAATCAATACCTGCAGCTTCTATTTTACATTTATTTACATTTAAATTTCCCGGCGTACGTGGCCATATTGAATTTTAGTTCCGATAAGTGGTTTCATATTTTAGAGGGCGCGCGAATACTGCGCTACCATTTAACGTTTAGTTTCCACCCACTGGTCTGCACTCTGATTTCAACCCAGACGGTTCCACGCATGCGCAATAAAGGAGTATTCCATATATGCAACATGCGAGTCATCCTCACCATAGGAGTTTTCGGGCCTCTTTTATATGACCCTGAAGTACCTTAACTACTCCATCGTTCATGGTGACGCTTGTTTATCCATGTTAATCAGTTAACCCGAAAGTAACAGTTTTTTGTTCTTATTACTTAACTTTACCTAATAATTGATAAATTAATTAATATTTACCATGAGCGACGACTCAGACTCGGGCAACGAAGGAAAGCTCGACGCAAGAGGAAAACCTACGGATAGACAGCCAGTACTTACAGAACACAATGGTAAATTGTATACGGTCAAGTCGTTGCGTGAACTGAAAAATGACAAATTAGGCGAGTATCGTGAAGAAATGCTTAAAGAGTTGGAGTACATCGATTCTTCACGAAAACTAAAAAAACTCTCCAGCAAGGAAAGATTATGTAAGCCCCTCAGCATAAAAAACTTCATCGTACAATGACGGGTAAGTCTCTCTCTCTCTCTCTCTCTTGCACATTCACACATACACACACATATTCCCGCGCGAAAGCATCTAAAGTTTCAAGCAGGTTTTTATTGCAGGATGACGTCATATTTGAATACTTTGCCCACATGGTGCAGGTACCGCAGGGGCTAATACAGCAGAGACATTCACATGTACAAAACGTTTTACTTAAATTGTTTACCGTTTTCCGCTTTGAAATAGTGCTCTACTTAATCATTGTTTCCACTTAATCATTTTTTTAAAATAGTAAACAACTTATTTATTTTATTTACTTATTATTTTATTCACAACTTTATTTATTTTGTAAAATATGAACTAATGTGAAAAAAATCATGTAAGTATACTAATAAAATTCACTGTCAGACATCGTTTCGACGCTTAATTATTTGAAAAGAATGTTCTTAAAAAAAATTCAGCATTCTCTTGAGATTCTCGATGTAAACGTGTAATTTAAAAAAAAAATGTTGCATGTTGACCGGGCTAATGCTGGTGGATTCAGAAGCCTAAGGACCACTGAAAAGTGAGTAGAAGGTTGGATTTGCGGTATAGCTTGTACGTCAAAAGGATGATGTGTTTAGGGCGAAAGGCCTGTCTCGACCTGATAGCTGCCCAAACACATTATCCTTTGGACGTACAAGCTATACCGTGAATCCAACCTTCTATCTATTTTTCAATGGTCCTTAGGCTCCTGAATCCACTAACATTAGCCTGGTCAACGTGCAACATTTTTTTCGAAAAATTACACGTTTACGTCGAGAATCTCAAAAGAATGCAAAGTAGCAAGCCAGTTTGCGGGCGAATCAGAAATTAATAGATTGCAATGTAGCGAGCTAGTTTTCGGGCAAGGCATGAATTTAAAAATAATGTACTACTGTTCGCATTCAGGCACTGTGATGGCCCTGTGATGTCAGGACTCTCGGTGCATTCAACTGCCATTGCAGAGACACTCTAGTGCCTGAATGAACGATAGATGTACATTATTTAAAATTCATGCCTCGTCTGCAAATTGGCCTGCTTCTTTGCATTCTCTTGAGATTCTCAACGTAAATGTGTATTTTTTGTAAAAAAATGTCGCACGTTGACTGGGCTAAGTTTGGTAGATTTAGGAACCTAAGGAATATTACAAAGTGAATAGAAGGTTGCATTCACGGTATAGCTTGTACGTCAAAAGGATAATGTGTTTATGGCGGAAGGCCTGCTTTGACCTGATAGCCGCCCATCGGCCTTTTGCCCTAAACACATCGTCCCTCTCACGTACAAGCTATACCGTGAATCCAACCTTCTATTCTCTTTTCAATGGTCCTTAGGCTCCTGAATCCACCAACATTAGCCCGGTCAACGTGCAACATTTTTGTTTCAAAAATTACGCGTTAACGTTGAGAATCTCAAGAGAATGCAAAGTAGCCGGCCAGGCATAAATTAATAGATTGCAATGTAGCAAGCTAGTTTGCGGGCGAGCCAGGAATTTAAAAAAAATGTATATTTGTCTGTCATTTAGGCGCTATAATGACTCTGCAATGGCAGTTGAATGCACCGACAGTTCTGCCGTTATAGGGCCATTACTGTGCTTGAATAACAGACAAATGTAAACTTTTTAAAATAAATAAACATCAAAACTTCGTCTGACAGTGAATTTTATTAGTATAATTACATAATTTTTTCGCATTAGTTCATATTTTACAAAATATATAAAGTTGTATATAAAATAATAATAAGTAAATAAAATAAGTTAGTTGTTTACCATTTAAAACAATTATTAAGTAGAAACAATGATTAAGTAGAGCACTATTTTAAAGTGGAATACGGTAAACAATTTAAGTGAAACTTTTTTGTACATGTGAATGTCCCTGCTGTATTTGCGCCTGCGGTACCTGCACCATGTGGGCAAGGTATTCAAATATGACGTCATTCTGAAATGAAAACCTGCTGAAACTTTGGATGCTTTCGCGCATGAACTTGTGTGTGCATATGCATGAAAGCGCGCGCGCGCGCTTGTGTGTGTGTGTGCGTGCAAGAGAGAAAGACTTACCTGTCGTTGTACAATGACGTTTTTTTATGTTGAGGGGCTCACATAATCTTTCTGGCAGGTTAACCAAGTTTTTCTTGAGAATCCCCTTTTTCCGCGAACGTAGCAGTATATTTTACTCTGTTCCTCAGGGCAATTTTTGCGCTTGTGTCCCTGTTTCAGACAATTAAAGCAGCGTCCCAAGAATGAAGGATTTGAATTTGATTTTTTTTATGTTCCCTTGATAGAGAATGTTTTAGGTTTTTGTAAAGAATCGATGTACTCCATTTATTAAGGTATTTTTCACGATACTGGCCCAATTTTTTTTCAGTTCACGCCACGACTTGAACGTATACAATTTACCATTGTATTCTGTAAGTACTGGCTCTCTATCCGTAGGTTTTCCTCTTGCGTCGAGCTTTCCTTCATTGTCCAAGTCTGAGTCGTCGCTTAATGAATATTAATTAATTAATTGATTAATAGGTAAAGTTGAGTTATTAAAACGGAAAACTGTCACTTTTGAGTTAACTGATTAACATGAATAAACAAGCGTCACCATAAACGATAAAATAGTTGAGGTACGTTCAGGGTCATATAAAAGAGGCCCAAAAAATCCTGTGGTGGGGATGATTCGCATTTTGCACATATGTAATACTCCTATGCTGCGCATGCGTGGAGGCGTCTGAGTTCAAATCAGAGTGCAGACATATATTTCTGCCTCACACAGCGGCTTGTACTTACGCAGCATTGCGCGTGCGCTGCTTACTGCTATATACGAGGGTGGATTGATAAGTTTCCGGCCTGACCAAGAGATGGCGCCACTAGGCCTACCTTGAGGTGGCG
>JAUELO010459372.1:0-12584 GCA_032357855.1 Amphibolips quercusostensackenii
AAATTCATATTCATGTAAATAAATAATAACAAATAGAATATAACGCCAAGGAACAAAACGAAAAAGGAGAGAGATTAAAGAGAAAGAGAAAAAGAGTAAACAACACGTGCCTTCCATGCTTGTCGTTAAACCCAGGGTCTGGCGCGTAATGAAAAATTTTCTCAGATCGGCAGCTGTGCTAGGTGTGGCTTATAACTCTCTTTCATCTTGTCCCAAGTATTATAACTCATGGTGAAAGCGGGCTCGTCAAAAGCCATTAAAAAGCAATTTAGCCTGAAAGGTTTTCCCAGTTTATGTTTATTTTGTAAACATAAGCAGAGAATAATTTGTGGCAAATTGCTTTCCCGATGGTTCTGAACTATAGGAGTTAGTAGACTATATCACCTTTATATGTGCGTTGTTTCCGCTTGAGTTGGACAACCAGATATTATGCGTTACAGGTGCTCGCGGTGTGCATGACACGCTCTACAACTATCTTTGGGAATGTCTTGGCTTAAAATGAAGGAACGTGTGCTTAAGTGGTAACTACTCGTCTATATGATTTATTTGAAAATAGCAAACGTTAGCTTATACGACACTGGCTAATTCTTTACGCTTTCGTGGAAAAAGCCTTGTCGAAGCCTCTTGTCAAGGAGCTGTTGGTGAAAGTTTTTCTTGTGTGCTTTCTCCATCCAGACCTTGAGAAGCGATTACTCGAGATGAATAATGTGTCATGCATTTTTTTTATCTATTATATTGAAGACAAGGCAAGTTTTTTGGCAGCAATGTTTTAGATAATTTGAAGACGAGCGTTTGGTCTATTTGCAACTATATGCACTGTATTTGGAACGATTCTGTTGTAAAGATACTCGACATGCAGCATTGTGTGACCACTATGACTGCTTGAAATGTAAAGTCGTGGAATAGACAATTTAAAGTAGAGACTTCTGTTTATATGCATAAACTTTTATCTCTAGATTTTGAGGAATTTTAGCTGGTCCTTTTTCTCGAAACCACTCTATATAGTTAGAGAATATGCTCTTCCGACGCTAGAGATAAGTAGAGAATGTGGGCCAGATACTGGTAGGTGGCCGAAAACTTTTTCTGATAGAAGCTCTTGAGTAATTCTATATGCCTTTAAATACTTTTTTTATTTCTTTAGTAATGATAGGTGGACATTTTTTAGATGTTATGAGGTAACTGCATAGGTCCTTGAAGTTACTTATGTTCTATGTGTCATTATTTAGTGAACTGGACTTTGTAAACTTCTTTTTCAAATTCTTCGAAAGCTTCTGGTTCAGACGGGTTGTCCACAGTTACTAGGGGCCTTAAAAGAGTTGAGGTAGGTTATAGAAAAACTGCTGTTTTATCTATAGTCACTTCTTTCTTTGCTACAGACCTCTCTTTACTGCTAAGCAGCTTTGACTTGTCCTAGCCATAAACTTCCAGTTAGATGTTATGTATGTAATTACACACTGAATGCAGAAAAGTCTTTCTAATGAGTTGATGCATGCGCCTTTTAATATTATAAATAGCCATTGGTTTTGTGTAATGGTTTGCATCTGCCAAAGTTCTCGTTGCATATTGCACATCAAAATTTGAGGTCCAGAGGTCAAAATCTGTTAAGAAATTTACACGGAACGCTTCATTTACTTGAGCCGGATCGTCAGGCTTAGCAGAAACCTAAATGCTTATATTTCTTCTGGTTCTAAAACATCGCTTTTTCTACTGGATACCTGCCCGCAGTTGGTCTTGATGTTGTCTTTTTTTCTCTGCTGCAGGTTTGTTCTAGTTGTGATACAGTAGACGTTTTGCGTACTTAACCTATTCATAGGCGGTGTTCGACACAATTTACAGCAGCCATTAAAAATGTGCGAGAGCTTTGCTTGTTTCACGCTTGAAAAATCATACATTCGCGCCATGCTAATTTTTTGCTCAGGCGCTGTACTGGTATCGTACGTAGCACTCCAGCAGGTCGTCTCTCATTCGATTCGTACACATCATTGAGGTGTTGCCGGGCCATATTTTTCTATATCTTGATTGTCTTTCTGAACTTTAGAGTAGACGGCATTGTTGTTCGACAAAAAATGCAGCAATATGGAATATGGGACAATATTGCATATAGGGTGAGATCTCACTTCCGGTGATGTAATACATAGATAATGTGTCATATCGCGTCTATGTTTTTTGTCGGGGTACTATCTTTGAGGTAATATGACACTGATAGTGTGGAATGTGGGGTAAAGTAGCACATAGGATCATCTTTGATTTTTGAAACAGCGGTTTCGGTAGCAGCGAGATCTACTTATAATATAAAGCGATAGCCTCCTCTGCTTTATGATAGAAATATTGAGTTTATTCTTGATATCGATATAGTAAAATCATCAAATGAATTAACTAATGAACAATTTAAAAAAAAATCAAAAAATCAAATTAATATTTAATAACCGTCGATTAATAAGATATTTATTCTATATATATTAACATTTTCCTTTTTTAACTTGTGTCGATACGTAGTTATTACCTTGTGAAATTAATTTAGTTATATAAAAAAATTAAAAAAAGTTATGAGAAACTTTTAATGCAAAAAAATAATAAGGTTAATCATTTGTAATACGAGATTTCTGGATTCCTAATTTGAAAACACAAATAATATTGTAAAATTCATTGCAAACTGAATCAAAATAAAAATGTTAGATAAATTGCATTTCTTCGTTGGTACACTTACCGATAAAAACTGACAATACAGCAAGGACTAGGAACTTAATCATGATTGTATATGTATAATAATAAACCGATGAATGCAAAAAGTATGCTTCTTAATACAAACAGCAGCGTTTCTACATATAAAAAATAAATAATGAAAATAAATTTTTAAACTGTCAAAACAATTGACAGCTAGTGTCGTTTGGTTCTCCAAGTACGAGAAAAACGATACCTTATGTAGTGGTACTATTCTTACTGCCAAGACTAATTTTTGTGTAATTACTAAAAGCGAGGAGTAAACGTTTAAAAAAATGAATTTTTTCTTCCATCATCCAGTCAGTCTTTTCGCGCCCTAATCGAATGCTGGCTAGCCCGTTAGGGCTAGCAAATTTTTTAAGTGTCTCATTAAAAATTTGTTTGTACATTTTTAAAAGATCTAGAACATCTAAAAGTATTAAAAATAAAAAATGAACTCTAAGAAAATAAATATTTTTCTTTATATATTTAGTTTTTTTGGACACTAATCGGGTGCTGGCTAGCCTACCAGTATAATATGCTTTTCAGCTATTTATGGTATTTATTGGTCAGGGTGAGAAGGATAATCTTCTTGGATAAAGAATGTCTATCCTATAAGGTAGAAATATATACAGCGATCCCGACTTTAGCATGTAGACGTGATACGCTTGCGCTAGAACGTGTTCCGCACCGTGTTTCTATTACGCATAGCTAGCAGAAGCGCAGTACCTTTGCATGCCAAAGTCACTGAATAGAAAACGTATAGAAGAGTAATCTGGAAAGCACCAAAGGGGTAAGTGTGAAGGAGGCTGTTGAGGGGAGTGGAAGGAGAGCGTGATGTGTCCTTTTCATCAAGTAGTAAGGGACAGCATGAGAATAAGAAATTTGTAAAGCACCAAAGGAGGAAATAAGAGAACAGATGTCAAGAAAAATGGAAGAAGGCCGTAATGTATCTGCGAGAAAAATGTCGAGAGAGGTGGCATGATATCGTAGTTGAGGAAGTGTTTATAATTTTAACTATTCATCTACCCTTAAAAAATTTTTTCAGCGAATTTTCCTTGCTAGTAGGTGGGAATAGGATAAAGTTGGTAAGTCATTCGGCTGAAATGGCCGTTATTCCAACTATTTTAGCCAAACAGGCGAGCTGGTGTTCCAGCTGGCCCGTGAGCTAAGAAGGGAGGGAGAAAAATTTAAGTAGCTGATTTCAAAGTAAAATTATATTGTTAAGTGTTTATTCAGTAGCAGAGAGAATTAAATGTTGACTCTAAAAGACGGCGAAGGGTTGCTTGTGAGACCTATGGCTGATTAGCAGCTGTAGGATTTTTGTGAGAGTGCTATTTAACAAATAACGAGCAACTGACGTTTTGAGCCAGTGCATTTCTCTTTAAGTAAGAGGCTGCCTGGACGTTGCAAGAAAGTTGCGCAGAGAGGATAGAAAATCGGTGGAAGGAGATGCACGCGTCGAGCTTTGCGGGCACTGTACTCGCGGCCCTCGCCTGCACTCGCCTTGCCCCCCTGCTGACGTCAATAATGACGTCGTTTAGTACAGTAAATTTTTTTTCGCAGAAGGGCACGCTGTCTTACTCTAAGGTCTGGTTTCGCTGCTAGAGGATGCATAGTACCTTCTTCACTGCGGTATAACGCTGTATTCTCTCCCTCTCTCCCTCTCTTACTTCAGGGTCTACTATCTAGTTGTTTAAATTTCAAAAATTTTGCATACTTAATGAATAAACGTCGTCTGCGATAGTCTTTTAAATCTATCAATAAAACAATCTTGTTCCATGCGAGCCGCGTATAACGAGGACTGAAAATTGATCTTAATTTCAAATATAAATAGTTTTTTGCGCTTTTGAGAAAATATCAAGAGTGTTTAATAGCATGAAAAATGTAAATTGAAAATAACGAATTTTTTTTAGAATCCTGAAAATCTTTTGAATAATTTTTATCGTCAACCATCTAACACAGATTTTCACAGGTCTGACTGACCAGCGCTGAATTAGCTTGCTCATATAAGAAATTGTTGTCATACGGTTGTTGCATGCATGAAAAATAGCTCCAAATTCAACCCGTAATGCATCTAAGTTTAAAAAAGATATTTGCGCACGAAAATTTTTTTAATTCTCGCATTTCATTGGTCGGACGCCATGATGAACTGACATAGGTGTAGTGATACGATAGACAAAGCTGTTAACGAAATTTAAATTTAAATTTTCGCGAGAAAAAGTATTTTGTTTTGTTTGCGAGGTTATAGTTTATGACAGTTCTGATAGTAAGTTAGATAAGTATATTTTTATTATTATAATAATCTTTTACTTGGAATTTTCTTTGTGAATAAGATGTCATTTTTGTTTTAGAATCATTCTATACCGAGAATGCTCGTGCAGTGTGTCTAGCGAAATAGGAAATCGGGAGAAACCCAGGAATTTTGTGTAGTCACATAAAATTTGCACTACTCTTGCAATATCTCTTTGGAAGGCGGGTGTAAGGCAACAATTTTTCAAAAATCGTTTTGTTAAAAATTAACTTTTTTGTTGAAAACTCAATAATTTTGAAGAAAGTTCGTCTTTTCAAGCCAAAAAATAAACTTCATTCGCCTAAGTTCCCTGAAATACCCTTTCAAGATTTGGTCCCTATGGTACCCCATTTCCATCTCACAATGGAATTCAAAAAAAGTTATCATTAAATTAAAGCCTTTAAGAATTAGGGATTTCAAGATAAAATAACTAAAATCAGGGCGGACGTCAAAAAATTCATTTAAGAGAAGTGATGTATTTTGTTGTTGAAAATTAATATTTTTGGGTTAAAACTTCGACTGTTAAAAAAATGGCTTTTCTAAATTAAAAATTGTTATTAATTAAAAATTGAACTACTCAATTTTTTTTCAAAAGTTGTCTTATTTCGTCTAAAAATGCAAACAGTTATTAAAAAATTGATATTTTTTTGGTACAAAAATTCTTTGTTTGGTTAATAATTCAACTATTTAGGTGAAAATGTATGCATTTTGTTGTAAATTCGTATTATTTCATAGAAAATCCTTTTTTTTTGGTTGAACATGCAAATTTTTGTTCAAAAATCATTTTGTTTTGGTTAATGATTTACCTGTTTTGTTAAAAATTTTTCTTTCTTGGTTAAATCATATTTTTTTCTATTTAAAATTAAAATTTTTGTTAAAATATCAAACGTTTGAAAGTAATTTTTTCAACTAAAAACTTAAATTTTTCACTAAAAATTAATGTTTTTGTTGATATTTTATATTTTTGTGCTGAAAATTGCACTATTCAGTATCGGAAATTCGTTTTCTTTTTGTCTTCGAAATTCATCTATTTTGTAAAGTTCGTATTTTTTGTTAATTTGTTACCTAAAAATTGAACTCTTCCATTTTTGGTTGGAAAATAGTCATGTTAGTCTAAAAATTTTACCATTTGGTTGACAATTCATGCAATTTTTCGAAAATTCGTCTGTTTGGAAGAAAATTAATCGTCTTGTTTAAAAATTCAACTATTTAGTTGAAAACTTATGTATTCCGTAGTAAATCCATCTTTTTCAGTAGAAAATTTATCTTTTTGGTTAAAAGCGTTAGTATTTTAATGACAATTTAACTATTTTGCAGAAATCTAGTCAATTAATATTAAATTTTATTATTTTGTTAGAAATTTATGTATATTGTTGAGAATTTGATTGTCATATTAGAACAGTAATCGTCTTGGTTGAATATTTATCTATTTTAACTTTAAAATTTTAAATTTTGAAATAATATTTTTTAATTGACCAAAATATCTTTCTTTGTTGTTGATTCAAGTATTTTGTTGAAAATTCGTCTTTTTGCTTTAATTGAACTGTTTCTGATTTAAAATAAAAATCTTTTATTGGTTAAAATATCAACTGTTACACTTTATCTCGTAAATTCATCTTTTTGGGTTAAAAAATTCGCAAGTGCTTGTTTTATAGTTGACCTATTTTGTTAATAACTGGCAGACTCTAGCAAAAGGGAAATACGTGGATCCAACTTTCAGAAAAAAAAGCCAAAAATGAGCTTCGATAGTTAGGCTGCTTAAATAATTCAAGAAAGTTAAAAGGCCTTAAGTACTTAAATACCAGGGGCCTGTGAAGAATTAATTATCGTTTTCTTCGCGACGTAAATTTTGCATATGAATATAATATTGAATTTTACATTTTCATACATGGATTTGGGCCAAATTTCAAAAAAAAAATTTTAATTTGTCCGGGAAAAAAATGCGGTCACGTAAACCCCAGGAATTTCAAATCGTTCTATCACTAGACACCCTGTCGTGAAAGAGATAATACAGAAGTCTTGGCTTCTGACCCGCATCATAAATACACTGAAACTTGGAATTACGCACGGTTTCAAGCATAGCTTGCAGTGGCCTTCATCGTACATCCAAACATTCTACACGTAAACAGGTAGGGCCGCATGATAAGAATTTTTGTTGGATAACTTCAAATAGTTGAATTTTTAACCAAGAAGATAATTTCTCTACCAGAAAAAGAATAATTTTTAAGCAACTGTTTGCATTTTCAGACTAAATATGACAACTTCTCAACAAAGAATTGAGTAGTTTAATTTTTTTAAGAAAAACAAAAACTTTCAAATTAGAAAAGCCATTTTTTGGCAAAACTGTCAAACTTTTATCCCAAAAATATTCATTTTCAACAGCAAAAATTTAAGTTTAGGCCTTATAGTCCCTACGGGGTAAAATATAAGGACCAAAGAGTACTTTCTGCCACGTCCATAGGGTACTTTATTCGTGCTCAAAGGGTAAAAAATTCATGAGAATTTCATAAGACTTTAGAACAATTCAAGTCTATTTCAAAAGAATTCAAATCAATGAGAAACAATTTGATAAATCGAAAAAATTCCATTAAATTAGTAAAATTTGAGTGGATTTTAAGTAATTTAGGGAAAATGAGAAGAATTCGATGAAATTCATAAGAAATCAATCTCAATTTAGTGAACCATCAAGTGAATTTAAAAAATTCAAAAATATGAAAACTATAATTGAATTGACTGAATTTGAAATGTGTTTGGAAAAACTAAAGATGATTCATAAGAATTTGATGAAATGCCTAGGAATGTGAGGTGAGTTTTAAAGAATTGAAGATGAATCAAACAAAAACTTTTTAAAAAACCAATTGAATTGAAAAAAATGAAATGAATTTAGAAGAATTGAAAAGGATTAAAAATAATTTCGGATAATTCAATAAGAATTTAGGGCGACTATCAAATGCATTGCAAAAAATGAAAATCCCTTCAAATTATAATTTGGTGATATTTCCTGAAGTGATAAAAAAGTTATTTAAATATCTCGAGAGTTTAAAAAACCCTTAGAATAATTAAAAATAAAAAACCTTATAAAATCCCGCGAAATCTTTTCAGATGTCTTGAAAACTTATAGGTCCTGTAAAATCATCTCATATCTTCAGAAATTCTAGAAAAGACTTTATTATAAAATATTTTAAACGCTTTAATATCTCTTTGACTTATTAAAAAAAAAAATTCCCTGGAATCTTTAAAGATTCACTCAAATATTAAACAATAAAAGCTCTTAAAATGCCTTAGAAATATTAACAATACCCTTTTGAATTTTGAAAATCCCTTTAATTATTGGAATCTAATAAAAATTTCTCATAGTCAATAAAAATAATATAAAATATTTTAGAAGAATTCAAGACGATTCAGGAATACGTATAGACCTATATCGAATAGTGACTAAGCCACGAGATAATTTGTTGAAAGGAAAGTGACAAAGTGACTGAACAGTGATTTGAAAGAAAAGTGGGATGGAATTGGGGTACTACAGGGACGAAATCTTGAAAGGGTACTTTAGGGAACTTAAGCGAATAAAGTTCTTTTCAAGCCAAAAAAAGCGAAATTTCTTCAAAATTATTGAATTCGCAAATTTCTGGTTCGCTAGACACCATGCACGAGCATTGTCGGTATAGAATGATGTTGAAACAAAAATGACATCTTATTGACAAAACAAATATAAACTAGAAGATTCTTATAACAATAAAAATACACTTATCTAGCAAATAAAAGTTGATGTCTGGAAGAAGAAAATTTGAAACGTTAAAAAGCATGATTTGAAGGGTTAAAATTTTTATTCATAATAATATGAATAAGCTTCCGGCTACATCCTCGCAGCTTCCGATTTTTTCATTTTTTTATTTTCGACTTCATCGAGAATGTAGAGTACAGCTTCCATTCTAGTTGGTTAAACGAGTACACGAAACTTTATTTTTTTTTGTGCTGTCAGTGAAAACTGTCAAAACTGTCATTAACTATAACCTCGCAAAAAAAAACAAGATACATTTTTTCGCGAAATTAATCAAGATCGACTCTGAATACGTCAATTAAGTTCTTATTTCACACCTCCGCACCATTTAAAATATTTAGTTGTCCTGCAATTGGCTTTTCAAACTTATTCAACAATTAACAACATTACAACGGGAATTTAAGTTTTGTTTACAACTTGGTCCATCGTATCCATATATATAATACTACTATATTGCGCACCACGTGAGAGGCCTCTGGGTTGAAATCATAGTGCAGACATATATTTTTGGTTCACACAGCGACTTGTACTTACGTAGCACTGCGCGTGCACCGCTTACTGCTATATATAGATCAGCAATCTATATATATATATATATATATAGCGTCGTTTATCTATGACGGCGGTGGAAGAGGGGAAGTAGTTTACAGCGCGTGCGCGCTGGCGCTAAAGTACAAGGTAAGGGAGAGAAAAAGCGATATCGCCCGCACTATAATTTTGCACCACGCGCCACTTATTGTGAGGTATAGGCTGTTAGCAACATAGGCTTGGCTGCATTACGGGCTGGATTTGGGGCTATTTCTTATACAAGCAACAACCCTATAACTACAATAAACTTGTCCTTACTGTATAATAGACCGTGTTGACCGCGCCATATTAGCTTTTAGGTCAGTCCGCCCGAGCCCCGAATAGTTTCTGGATGATTTTCTACATTGAAGATACCAAATACATTTATTTTTAAAATTTGATATTTTTTGAATTTTTTGAATGGATTATTTTATCTTTCAAAGTGAAAGTATTTACTGAGAATAAAAAAAATATTATTAGGATTAAAAAGTGGAGAAAACTGTATATTTAAAAATCATCTATTTTTAAACAACTACAAAGAAAAAGGCAAACAACAGGGCGTTTGTTACCATTATTTTATTAATTCTAAGATTATGAATCCTAGTCTTGTTATTTCGACGAAAACGATATCTAGCACGTGCTTCAAAAGTCAGATAAAAGCAAAAAAAAAAAGAAATTATTCTTTATCCAAAAAATAATCATTTCCACAAATTTTGCACAATTAAAGTTTAAATTAAATTTGACACTTTTTCAAGCACCGAAGAATTAATTAAATTGCAACCTAAAATCTCCAATTTTTATAAAAAGCAACTTTCATAATTTTTTTATTAACTTTTTGTTTCGCGATCAAAAATGATATTTATTGAATTTACCATTATTGTTCATTCATAAAGAAACATTCTCCTGCCTTTGTTTAATAGAGCTTCTGACGAAAAATTGGTTTAAACTTAAAATTGTACTTTTTATCGTGATCTGCAACAGAGCCTATTTCAATTTTAGGTTTCTATCACTTAAAAATTAAAAGCTTCCACGTTCAATTTCTCATAGCTTGTTAATTTTTGGTATACTTTCTAAACCTTAATTCAGAAACACTTAATCTCGGGATTAAAATTTTTTTTGTCTTCGAATGGTAATTTAGATTTTACACATTGTTACTTCAAAATTTCAACTCAAAGAATTAAAAAGAGTTATTATTAAAAATAAAACAAATTTCTACTTTCTCACAGTCACTTTCACTGTAAATTGAAAAAAACAATGTCAAAGTTTTAAGGCTTTCTTGATTTAAATAAAAAACTAAAAACATCTGGATAACATTGCATGTACGTTGGGGATTGTAGACGCTGTAGTATAAGGACTTCTGAATAATATAAAATTATAAGATAATTAACTGCTGATAGTAAAAACTTTTTATTAATAAATGCATAGTAAGAATATAATAATATGAGGTTATGATTGCTATAATAATCGTAAATAATAATTAATTTAGATTATACTATTTGATAAATAAAAAAAAAAAAATTTACTTGATTTAAATAGAATACT
This sequence comes from Amphibolips quercusostensackenii, assembly GCA_032357855.1. NCBI lineage: Eukaryota > Metazoa > Arthropoda > Insecta > Hymenoptera > Cynipidae > Amphibolips > Amphibolips quercusostensackenii. Next base: position 10,884 of record JAUELO010459372.1, read on the forward strand.
CACATAAATTCAAGCAACATTTTTTTTCATTTCATTATTTTAAACCAGAAAAATTATTTTTGTAAATTGAATCAAAGTTTTTTTATGTACTATGAAAATCAAAATTATTATAATTTTAATAACATTACTGTTAAAATTTTATTATTAATAATAATATATCAGATTGTAGAAGTATCAGAAGTCGTCATATATTTTATCCTTTGGGTTTCTCCCCGCCCTAATTGAAACCGCTTATTCATTTCTCTGCTTGGCCCTGAAAAAGAGGCAAAATTTAATTTAGAAAATATATTTATATACTATACTAAAATATAAGTAAAAAAATCTTATCCAAATACAAATACAACTATAAGTAAAATCAGAATATAAAATCCGTAAAATATATTTCACGAACTTACATATTCTTTACAGTTTCACAAGTTGCACTCATATGTTTTTCGAGAAGTTCCGACCGTTTATCATCGCTCATGCATGGTAGCGCTGTTCTGTAGAGATTTTGCTTCGCGTTTTTGAAAATAGCATTTTGCAGGCAATGAGCTTCTAGCAGATTATCGTAGTCCTTGTTAGTAACATTTGAGGTCATTTTTGCTTCATTCGCTATGTCAGTTTTTATAGAATTTGTCAGTTCCTGAATAGTTAAAAGAGCTATTTCTACTGCGAACCACTTGGTATTGCTGTCAGTAATACATGTTGCCTCTAAATCCTTTTCCTTTATATTATAATAGGATGTTAATATAACTTTTAATAAATCTTTGCCGACGCATTTTTGAACATCTTGAGATTCTGAAAAACCTGAACATTTTTGAATTATATATATTAGATTTATATATATATGGTCAGGAAAACGTTTGATACTCTATTTAAAAATAAAGCAAATAAATTACTTAAATTTAATAAATGACTTTTATTAAATTTCTTAAATATATCCTACTATTCGAAAATATTGGTAAAATGAGGCAACACAAAATGCACTTATATGATATATGAATCAATATTGACGTGTCCAATTGAAAAAGCTGCTATCTCGGTCCGAAATAACCTGTTACTATCGTGAAAAGTTTTTAAGTGATCACAAGTTATAAGAGGAATTGTTACTAGTATTTTAGCTTCCCAACGAGTAACGGGCTAATCGCCGTAATTTGCTAGAAAGGCTTGTTGTTAGGGATGGGTAATGCTCTGTGAGAATCGATTCCTCGATTCTGACTATATGCGTCGATTCCAGGGAATCAAAGAATCGAAAGTGAGAATCGATTCTTCGTTTCCGATTTCAATATTACCCGACTCTTTAAAATGTCGGCGTTTATTGAGAATTTTTAATTGAACACATGCAGATTTGGAGGTTTGTTGCAAACATTCAGAAAAATGAATATAAATTTCAATTAATTTTAAAATGTTGTTTGAAAAAATGTATAACCTTTTCTTCATTTTTTGTACACTTAAAAGGTAAATTTAAAATTCATTTTCTGTTAGCTCTGTGAACAAAATCGAAGCCGATTCCAAGAAAGAATCGATTCCTGGAATCAATTTCCCGGGATCAAGAATCGATTTAATGGAATCAAAGAATCGGTGCCAAAAATCGATTCTTCTAAGAAATCTGACCAACTTGACCATCACTACTTGTTGTATTCGTTAAATGCCATACCAGTTATATGATGGTAACTACCGGCAGCGATCTTAAACTTCGTGCGCATGCGCAAGGACTGA
>JAUELO010459380.1:0-12584 GCA_032357855.1 Amphibolips quercusostensackenii
GAAGTATAAACACTGTGGGTACTCGGCATAGGTACAAAAAAATGATCGGCACCGACAATTTTTTTCACCGGTTTCTTAACATTAATTTCATGTAAGAAAATCCATGTAAAATGCTTCATGGATCCTTTGGTATACTTAAAATATGCTTTTTAAAAAGAATTTTCAACCACTTTGGAATTAACATTTAATAATTCCTTGGAATTCACTATACATTTTTTGAAATTCACCTCGAATTCTTTAGAAACCTCACAATTCTCCATAACGCGTTGGAATTCTAATAAACTCTTTGGAATTCACCATAAATCCCTTAAAATTCGAATTCATCATGAATTTTTGAAATTTTTCGGAGTTCATCATAAGTTCTATACATTCACAATTAACTCTTAAGAATTTACCGGAAATTCTTTGGAACTCGACATACATTCTTTGGAATTAATCGTAATTCTTTGGAATACTTTTATTCTCCGGAATGCCTTGAAATTCACAATGAACTTTTCGAAATTAATCGTGAATTCATTAAAATTATCCAGAAATTCTCCATAAATTAATTAAAACTTACAATTAAATCTTCGGAATTCACCACAAATTATTTAGAATACTTTGAAATTAAAGCAAGTGTCCCCTTTCCAGTAGCCTCTTCTTTATTCAGACCAAGAAATTTCTTGCGAACTTAGAATCTGGAAAAGATGACTACTCAATGCTTCCTAAAAAAGGGACACGAGGTGTGATCAATCACAAGAGAGTGATTGGTCACACCTCGAACCCCCTTTTTCTAGTTGGGGGAGGAGGTCACTCGTAAAGTGACCCGCCGCAGAAGAATGATTGGTCAAAGAAGAGTGATACGTGATAGAACAGTGATTACTGATTAGTTACAAAAAAGTGATTGGTCATAACTCGAACCCTCTTTCCCGATGGGAATCCACCCTTTTCCAGTTAGTGAGGTAGGGGGTCGCCAGTACAGTGACGGGTCACAGAATAGTGATTGGTCACGCCTCAAACCCCCTTTTACAATTGGTGAGGGGAGCCAATACAGTGACCGGTCATAGAGGGTGATTGGTTAAAAAGAGTGAAAGGTCACAAAAGAGTGATAGGTCACAGAAGAAAGATTAATCACAAAAAAGCGAATTCGAACCCCCTTTCCCAGTTTAGAGGAGGGGGGTCTTATTCCAGTGACTAGTCACATAAGAGGATCGGTCAGACCTCAAACATGGCGATTCTCACCTGGGAAATATAATATTAGAAAATCGAGAAAATCTTTTGTGTCAGCAATTCTTACTGTGTTTTAGTGCCGAAAGACAATACTTGACATTTTCAAAAAGCATATTTTAAGCATACCGAATAAGGGACCATGAGGCATTTTACATAAATTTCCTTGAATGACATTAATTTTACCGGCACCGATTTTGTGTACACAACCATTATTCTCGAATTTTGTTTTTGTTAATTTTAAAAAGAAAGTTGTCTCCCATCGATTTAGTATTCGAGGACCACGATCATAGTCTTGTGTCGTAATACTTTACTGGAGACTTCAAAGTTTCAATGAGAGAAAAATATCTTCTTATGAAAGCTGGTAGAAATTTATAAGACTTGAGACAGTTATATTACTAAAAGATTTCTTGAATTTGGGGCTTCTTAATATAAAACTAATCTATCACTTCTCATCCCAAAATTGCTTTTATTCGTAAACACTTATAGTAACTCATTTTTTTATTCGCAGTGGCTAGCCTGCCGGCGCCGGCAACAAACAACCTTGCCGACTGTTTTTTTCATGTATTTTTCATTCACTGATTACGAATACGGCCATGAAAATTGCAAAAAAAAAACACAATTTACATGCTCAAAACTTAAAAAAAAACACGTTTTAAAAAACAAAAATTTTATGTTTACAACATTTTTTAAAATCTCGTATACTGATTTATTTCGATGCGTTGATTACGAACATGGCCATGAAAATACTTGCAAATATAATTTGCAATCTTAAAAATTGAAAAAATTACATTTTTTTGCGAAGTGTAAACACTATCGATACCGATGAAAAGCTTATTACCCAGGTGGAAATACACCCTAGGCGCAGTACTGATCCAGTACAGATTGCCGGAGTCCCAGTACTGGGCATCTGTACTGGGCCAGTACAAGCTGGTAATGCTACGCAGTAGTGGCGTGCGGTACTAGCGCGGCACTGCAAACCAGTACTGATCTTTTACTGGCAAACCGCTGGCAAACGGAAATGCCGCAGTTAATTTTAAAAATGATAAAAAATCATTCAATTGTTTTTAGGACCATCCATTTGTCATCATACGATTGCATATCGTCCGAAAATTATTTATAATAACAAAAGTGTGGATTTCAAACTTTTTGTTTAATTTTAACACACAATATTGCTATACTCTAAAGATATACCAAAAAATGTAATTAAAAAATAAATAATAATTGATTGCGAGTATTTTGTCTATACGTGTTAATGGTCCTGCTTAGAATGAATACATATATGTATTACGTTTTTAAACATTATATAACAAATAAAATTTTTAACGCTACGCGGTTTCAAACCTTCATCTATACCTGAATCTATCTCCTAGCACTCGGTAGTCTCAACCATTACTCTATACCTACAGAATTGAAAGTCAATGAAAAAACCATCCTTGTAAGCCACAACTCAAAAAAGTTAAAACAACAGTTTCTTAACTCTCTTTCAATTTTTTTTTGTCCTATAAGACTTTATATAGATGTAAAATAAATGAAGGGTTACGGGAATATAAATAAAATAATTTTTAAATAAATAATTTAAATCGATTATAATTTTTCTTCGTGTAATATTTTGCTTTTTCCTATTTTAGACCATTTTAAAACTTTTTATAATGACATAAAATGATAAAATGTTATTTTTTCTGAACATTCACAATTCATCATCAAGATGGAACTTAGAATTTTTTTCTTACAAAAAAAAGCAGGAAAAAAATTGTTTTCGCGGTGGTTATATTTATAGTTTTTTGGCGTTTCAGGACACATAAGCGATATTTTGAACGCATTTTTTTGTTTTTGCTTCCTCATAGAGGAAGCTTTTTAATAGTGACATTTTCGAAAAAAAAATTAATTCCTTTAATTAAACGCTAGTCTATTTAAAAATGTATAATACAATATTCTAAGCAATTGTCCATATGTGTGTGTGTGTGTGCGTGCGTGCGCGCGTGTGTGTGTGTGTGTGTGTGTGTGTGTGTGTGTGTGTGTGTGTGATAAATATGTATGATATATATAAATTAATCTTTTTAAATCCTTGGTTACAAATTGTTTTAAATTTTGTTGCCAATTCGTCGTTTTTGGTGAAAAATTAATCTTCTTGGTTAAAAGTGTATCTTTTTTCTTAAAAAGTTCAGCAGTTTGGTTGAAATTTTTTTTCTTCCTTGACTGCAAAATTTTGCTTTGTTGAAAATTAAACTCTTGTTGAAATTTCGTTTTTTTGTGGAATTCTAGTGCTTTTAATTTTAAATTGAAATATTTTTTTTCGAAATATAAACTTACATTTTTCGTTGAGAATTTATCTTTTTTGGTTGAAGATACATAGTTTTAATTAAAAATTAATATTTTTAGTTGAAAATGTAAAAATCATGTTGGAAATTTGTTTTTGTTGGTGCAAATGAATTTTTCAGACTGAAAATTTAACTAATACATCAAAAATTTAATGTTTGGTTGAAAATATATATTTTTTAGTTGAAAATTTATTTATTGTGTTCATGTTTTTTTGGTTTAAGATTAAACTATTTTTTTGAAAATTACTTTTTTTTGTTGAATTTAACTGTTTTTAATTTAATTAAAAACCTTTTTTAGTTGATATATTACCTACTAAATTTCTCGTTGAGAATCACTAATCATTTTAGTTAAAAATTCATCTTTTTGGTAGGAAGCTTAGCTGTTTTGTTGAAAATTCGTTTTTTTTTTTGTTTAATATTAATTTTTCTAAACTGAAAATTCAACAAATTAAGGTCAATAGTTGAAAACTGATTTTTTTTTAATTTGTAAATTAATGTATTTTATAGAAAATACGTCTTTTTTCGGTAGGAAATAATTATTTGTGATTGAAAATCCAACTATTCTAATTGAAGATTCATCATTTTATTCGCCAATTGATCACTGTGGTTGAAAATTAATCTTTTTAACCAAAAATTTAACTGTTCCATTTTTTGTTAAAAACTTATCCTTTTTAGTTTAAAATTTAACCTTTTGGTTCTAAATTCGTCTTTTTTGGTACAAAATTCATCTTTTTAGTTAAAAAATTAAGTGTTTGGTTAAAAATGTATCTATCTTGTTGAAAATGCAATATTTTTACTTGGAATATTAGAAATTTGAAGTGTTTCAAATTGAATTCAATAAAATCAATTTTCAACAAAAAGAATAATTCTCAACGAAAAATATTTTTCACTAAAAGAAACGGACTTCCAAAAAAATTGTTGAATTTTCAACCAAAGTGTTGAAGTTGCAACAAAAGAATTGAACTGTTAAGAAAATTATTAGAATTTCAACTGAATAGTTGAAAAATTTAACAAAGAAGATAAATTTTCTACCCAAAATATGAATTTTCAAACAAACAGTTAAATTTTCAACTAAAAAAGATAAATTTTCAACCAGAGATGAAATTTGAACTTAAATAATGAATTTGCAACCAATAAAATAAATTTGTATTAAAAAAGTTAATTAAAAAAAACTATCTTTCAGTAAAATAGTCCGAAAGTTTTTAACCTGCAAATCTTAATTTTTAACCAAAAAGACGAATTTTAAACAAAAACGTCTAATTTTTAACTAAAGAGATCAATTTTCAACTAAAATGAAACTCCAAAAAAAAAGACTTTCTAACAATTTCTTTGGTTGAAAATTTTACTTTTTTTTTAGAAATTAATTTTTTTTGATATTAAAATTAACTTTTCAAACTATGAATATAACTATTCGATTTCGGGTTGAAAAAATATCTTTTTTAGTTGAAGATTAACCTGTTTTGGTCGTGGATTGAACTATTTTGCTGAAAATTCGTCTTCTTTGGTAGAAAATTAATCTTCTATATAACTATACAATTGTTTTCAAAAATTAATTTTTTAAAATAGAAATTTGATATTCTTGGTTGAAAATTCATCTGTTTGATCGACAATGTATCTAATTTGTTGAAAATTTGCATTTCTTAGTAGAAAAATCAAGTATTGTGTTAATAATTGCTTTTTTGGTTGAAAATTGGATCGTTTTTAGTTGAAAATTCAAGTATCTGGCTGAAAGTTTATGTATTTTTTTTTAAATTCGTGTTTTTTGGTTGAATTTAACCGTTTTTATTGAAAATTAAAATCTTTTTGGTTTATAATTCGTATTTTTTAATGAAAATTTAATTGTGTGGTTGAAAATAAGACTATTTTGTTACAAATTAGTCTTTTTGGTTGAAAATTCATAATTTTATCTGTTCTTTGGGTGAAAATTAATTTTTTACAGATAATTTAACTATTCTAGTTTAAATTTAAACTATTTTGTTGTAAATTCGTCGTTTTTTAATTGAAAATTAATTTTTTCAACTAAAAATGTAACTATTCCCGTTGAATACTCCATAATTTTAGTTGAAATTGTATCTTTTTGTTTGAGCATCACATTTTTTATCTAAAAATGTTACCATTTACTTGTTTGTTGAAAATTAATCTCAGGTTGAAAATCCATTTTTTTATTTAAAATTAAGCTATATCGGTGTAAGATTCATCATTTTAATTGAAAATTCATCACTTTGATTGAAAATGTAACTATTTTTTATTATTTTTTTAAAACTGAAAATGTAATTAACTATTCTAATTGAATATTGCATAATTTTAGTTGATAATTCATATCTTTGGTTAAAGATTAATTTTTTTAATTAACAATTTAACAATTCAATGTTTGATTAACAATTTATATTCTTTAGTTGAAAATTCATGTATTTTGTTTGAACATTTCGTTCTTTTTTCGTATAAATTAATCTTCTTGGTTGATAATTTAAACATTCTAGTTAATGATTCGTCATTTTAGTTAAAAATTTATCTTTTTGCTTGAAAATTAAACTATTTTAGTTAAACATTTATTATTTCAGTGGAAAATTCCTCCCTTTTATTGAAAATTAGTTTTTACTATTAAAAATTCAACTATTCTATTTTTAGTTAAAATTCAACCTTTTAAGTTGAAAATTCATTTAGTTTATTGAAAAATCATCTTTTTTAGATAAAATTAATCTTCTTGCTTGAAGAATCATCTATTTTGATGAAAATTCAAATTTTCCAGTTAAATAAGTGTAATTTACGTTGAAAAATTATCTTTTTCTTGAAAATAGATTAACTTGTTTGAAACTTTTATTTATTATTTATCATTTTTTATTTTATTTTTTTATCATTATTATATTTGATTATATTGTATTATTATATTTTTAAATTGATGAATATTATATATTATATACATAATATTATAAACATTACTATTAAATATTATATAATTATTTGGTATTATTATATATTATTTTTATATTATTTATTATTATTTGTTTTTAAAGTTATCACTTTGGTTTAAAATGTGTTTCCTTTCGTGGAAAATAAATTTTTTTTGATTGAAAATTTAACTATTTAATGTTTGGTTAACAATGATCTTTAGTTGAAAATTTATGTATTTTGTTGAATATTTCGTCTTTTGGTAGAAATTAATCTTTTTGGTTGACAATTGAAATATTCCAGTTAAAGATTCGTTTTAGTTGAAAATTTATCTTTTTGATTCAAAATGCATCTTTTTAGTTAAACTTTCATCATTTTAGTGGAAAATTCATCCCTTTTGTTGAAAATTAATTTGTTTAACTATTCTTTCATTCTTGAAAATAGAACCTTTTTAGTTAAAAATTCAAATACTTGGTTGCAAATTTTTTTTTTAGTTGAAAATTCACGTCTTGTTCACATTCACAATAAGACAGCTTGGTTGAAAGTTTAACTTTTTTGTTCAAAATTCATCTTTTTTTTTTAAATTCATCTATTTTAGTAGAAGATCGTCGTTTTGAGTTGAAAATTTATCGCTTTGGTTTAAACTGTGTTTTCTTTTGTGGAAAATTACTTTTTTAACTGAAAATTTAACTATTCTATTTTTAGTTGAAAATTGATCTTTTCTGGTTTAAGATTCTACTAACTGGTTCACAAATTGATATTTTTTTAGTTCAAAATTCAACTGTTTAGTCTTTTTGGTAGAAAATAATTCTTTTTGGTTAAAAATTCAATTATTTAATTAAAATTCATCTATATTGTTGAAAATGAAATATTTTTACCTGAACAGTTAGGAATTTGAAGCGGCTTAAATTAATTTAATATAGTACCCACATTAATTTTTTTTAAATATGCATTGAATTTCAAATATACATTTGTTTAAATTATTAACCAAATTCAGAAAATTTAGAGACAAATTAAACAAATGATAAGTTATGTTATTAGTATTATTAGATATTTAGTTAATCTATGGGGCCAATATATTTAAGAATTTCTTATGATATGATAATTTGTCGAAGCTATCTAAAATATATTTAATCAAAATTGTTTTAAAAAATAAAAAATATTTAAATTGTTCCGTACTATGAAACATTATACCTGGAAGAAACTTGAGATCCCTGGAAAAAACCTGGAATTGTCAGGGAATTCTTTTCCGGTATTTAAGTAGACACCCTGGAGGTTTCCTTATTATAGCGAAAAAATCCTTCTCTAAAAAATAGGTTTAAAAGGTTAAAAAATATGTCGAAAATATTTTTGTCGCTTTTTATCAATACTTTACTTTTTTCAGTTTTTACCAAGAAATGAAAAAATGACATTTTCAGTTGAAATAATAATTTTTTCAACAAAGTGGTGAATTTTCGACTAAAAAAAAAAAATGAATTTTAAACAAAAAGTGTAATAGTAGATATTTTTACGAAAAAATATTTTAATTATCAACAAATTTTTTTGAATCTTTAACCAAAACGGACTAATTTTTAAACCCAAAAGAGGGATTTTTGTCAAAAATATTTAATTTTTAACCCAAAAATATTCATTTTTTACCACAATGTGGAATAGAAAAATTGTCAACAAAATAGTTAAATTTTCAATCAGAAATAAATTTCTAACTAAAAAGATTAATTCTTTTTATCAAAAAAGATTAGTTTCTAAAAATACATGCATTTGTAGCCAATACTTGAATTTTTGAGTAATTCTCAACCTAATAGTTAAATTTTCAATCAAAGAAATGAATTTTTACCTTGAAAGATAAATTTTTTACAAAAAAAAAAAAAAACAAATTTTCAACGAAATAGTTAAATTTTTGACTAAGAAAATCAAATTTCTATCAAAAAAAAATAAATTTGAACAAAAAATGGAATATTTAAATTTTCAGTTAAAAAAATTAATTTTGAATGAAAAAAAAGCTAATTTTCAGTCAAAGAAATATGTATTTTCAACCGAAGTGATGAATTTTTGATTTAAAAAAATCAATTCTCAACGAAAAATGTGATGTAGATATTTTCCTAAAAACATTTTTTAACTTTCAATCAAAAACTGTTGAATTAACATGAAAATTAAGAATTTTCAACAAATTTTGTTGAATTCCTAACCAAAACCGACTAATTTTTAAACCAAAAAGAGGGATTTCTGACAAAAATGTTGAATTTATAACTTAAAAATATACATTTTCTACTAAGAATGTCACTGAGATGGTTAATATTTTACCACAAAAGCAAAAATTTAACAAAGTACAGAAATTTCCAACCAAACATGGAATAATTAAATTTTCAGTTTAAAATATTCATTTCCAAGCAAAAATGAAGTTTTAACTCAGTCCTTGATTTTTCTACCAAAAAAAGGCAAATTTTCAACAAAATAGTTTAATTTTCGACAAAAAATAGAAGTAATATTTCCAGTCAGAAAAATTAATTTTCTATTAAAGAAATAAATTTTCAACTGAAAAGATTGATTTTCTATTAAAAAGATTAATTTTAAAAAAATACATGAATTTTCAACCAGAACTTGCATTCTTAAAGGAAGTTTCAACCTAATAGTTTAATTTTTAACCAAAGAAAGGAATTTTCAATTCAGAAGATGAATTTTGTTTACTAAAAAAGACAAATTTTCAACAAAATAGTTCAATTTTCAACACAGAAGATTAAATTTCTGTAAAAAAAAAGATAAATTTTTGACAGAAAATGAATTTTGAACAAAATAGCTGGATTATCAACTTAATGTTTAGCTAAAAACATTAATTTTCTAACACCAAAATTTATTTTAAAAAATACCAGAATCTTTAACCAAAAAATAAATTTTTAACCCAATACTTGTTTTTTCTGCCAAGAAATGCAAATTTTTAACAAATTAGTTACATTTTCAACTAAACAGTTTAATTTTTAACCAAGAATATTGAATTTCTATTAAAAAATTAATTTCCGACAAAAAATGGTATAGTTATATAGAAGATTGATTTTCAACCAAAGAAATTGTTAAAAATTCTGTTTTTTTTTTGTTGGAGTTTCATTTTAGTTGAAAATTCATCTATTTAGTTGAAAGTTAAACAATTTTGTTCAAAATTCGTCTTTTTGGTTAAAAATTAATATTTGCAGGTTGAAAACTTTTGAACTATTTTATCAAAAGATAGTTTTTTTTAATTAACTTTTTTTATGAAAATTTATTTTATTGGTTGCAAATTTCTTATTTTAGTTCAAATTTCATCTCTGGTTGAAAAAAAAAATTTTTTCAGTTAAAATTCAAGTATTTGTTTGAAAATTTATATTTTGGTAGAAAATGAATCTCCTTCGTTGAAAATTTAACTATTTGATTAAAAATTTAATAATTTTTTTAAAAAGTTTAATTCTTTTGTTGTAACTTCAACTCTTTGTTTGAAAATTTAACTAACACTTTAAATGTCTAATGTTTCAAGTAAAAATATTGCATTTTCAACAAGATAGATACATTTTTAACCAAACACTTAATTTTTTAACTAAAAAGATTAATTTTGTACCCAAAAAGAAAAATGAAATAATTAAATTGTCAGTTAAAAAGTTTAATTTTCAACCAAAAAGATAAATTTTCAACCACAATGAATCATTTCTACCAAAAAAGGACGTATTTTCTATAAAATACAATTATTTACAAATTTAAAAATAATGAATTTTCAACTATTGACCCTAATTTCTAGAATTGGCAGTTTAGAAAAATTAATTTTAAACAAAAAAAAAACGAATTTTTAACAAAATAGTTAATCTTCTAACCAAAAAGATGAATTTTTAACTGAAATTATGAGTGATTTTTAACGAGAAATTTAGTAGTTAATATATCAACTAAAAAAAGGTTTTTAATTAAATTAAAAACAGTTAAATTGAAAAAAAGAGGAATTTTAAATAAAATATGTTAATCCTTAACCAAAAAACATGAACACAATAAATAAATTTTCAACTAAGATACATTTTCAACCAAAAATTAAATTTCAAATAAAAAACAGTTGAATTCTATCAAAAAAGATGAATTCTCAATGAAAAATTTAATAGGTTATACGTCAACCAAAAAAAGATTCAAACTTAAATCAATAACAGTTGAAGTTAATCTGAAAAGATGAATTTTTGAAAAAATAGTTTTATTTTTTGACCGAAAATATTACTTTTCAACAAAAAAGTTAATTTTAACCCAGACAGTTGAATTTTCAACTAAAATTATGAAACTTCAACTGGAATAGTTGAATTTTAAACCAAAAAGATAAATTTTTAACTAAAATGATGAATTTTTAAGTGGAATAGTTGAATTTTCAACCAAAAATATCAATTTTCAAGCAAGAAGATCAATTTAAAAAAAAAAATTCTCTAAATAAGAAACGAATTTTCTACAAAATACATGAATTTTTAACAAAGAAGCGGAATTTTCAACCAAAAAATATTTAAATTCTAAATAAAAAAAGATGAATTCAACAAAAAAAATATGAATTCTTATCGAAGAATGTATTAGTGTTGATATGTCAAAAACAAAAGATATAAATTAAAATTTAAAAAAATATATAAATTTAAATCAAAAACAGTTGAATTAAAAAAAAGACGAATTTTGAACAAAATAGTTTGATCCTCATCCAAAACACATAAACAAAATACATGAATTTTTAACGAAAAAGTTGAATTTTCAACTAAATAGTGGAAATTTAACTGAAATACTTGAAGTCTCTACCCCAAAAAAAATGATTTTTTAAATAAGATTAATTTTCAAACAAAAACATTAATTTTCTACCAAAAAAGACAATAATTTTTCAAAAAAAAATACATACAATTCTCAGTTTTAAAAAATCCATTTTCCATTGAAAAAAAATTTAAACCAAGGTTATAATTTTTCAATTAAAATCATGAATCTTTAACAGAAATAGATTAACGTTAAACCAGAAAGATTATTTTTCGACCAAGAAGATTCTACCAGAAAAGATGAATTTTTAACCAAATACATGAACTTTCAACTGAAAAAGATAAATTGTCAACCAAAAATTAAGTAGTTGAAAAAACTAATATACAGAGATGAATTTTTAAATAAAATAATGGAATGTTTTGTTAGAAAAGTTACATTTTCAAACAAAGTAAAGAATTTTCAACTGAAATAATTGAATTTCAAAACAAAAAGATTAATTTTCAACCAAAATAATGAACATTCAACCAAGCAGTTTAATTTCTACCAAAAAAGACGAATTTAATTGAAATAGTCACATTTGCAATTCGAAAAATTAATTTTTTACCAAATAAAGAACAAGTTTTTTTTTTAACAAAACGGTTAAAGATTTAACTGGAATACTTGAATTGTTATTGAAAAAATCAATTTGCAGCCAAAGTAAAAACAAATCTTTAAGAAATTAGCTTATTTTCCAACCAAAGGGCTAAATTTTTGATTAAAATAATGAATCTACAACCAACAAAATTAATTTTTAACAAAAGAGTTTAACTTACAACCAAATAATTAAATTTCCATTCAAAAAAAGGTGAATTTTAAACGATAAATGTAGTCGAGAGACAGAAAGAATTTTTAACAAATTGTTGATTTTTTAAACAAAAAGATAAGATTAAACCAAAAAGATTATTTTTCCATTAAAAAGAACGAATTATTAATTTTTAACCAAAAATGGAATTGGTAAATTTTCAGTTAAAAAAATTAATTTCAAACCTTAAAACGAATTTCTAACAAAGTAGTTGATTACAGTTATATAAAACTACTTTTACAAATAAATAATCATTATTATTCAATTTTATATTGCAGTTGAATAAAATGAACATGCCCTCGAAAAAATTCCCTGACTTAAAAAAAAAAATCCCTGATATTTCCAGTTTTTTACAGGTATATAAAAATTATCTGACAATTTCAGGTTTTCAAAGTGGGTAGACACCCTGTATTAATATCGGAATTAATAATATTGAGGAAAAAACTTTAAAAAATTAAGCATTTTAATTTAAAGGCCTTCAAATTAATGAAATTTTATTTATTGACTGAGAATTGCTAATTATTTATTTCTTTGTTATAGATTATGATATGTCGTCGGGTAATTACTCGACCTGGACAGAATCAATTTGGGAAACGTTGAGTGTC
>JAUELO010459395.1:0-12582 GCA_032357855.1 Amphibolips quercusostensackenii
AAAATTTTGTCTAGAAGATAAAAAATGAAATTAGAAAAATCGACATTTTTTTCGATGTTTGCATTAAAATAAAAATTGAATAAACAAAAAAATAAAAAATCTACTCTCACCAATTTCTGAAAAATTTAGTTCTGAATTTTCCAAAAAAAATTTTTTCATGTTCTCAAAATTTTATGAAAAAAAAAGATTTTCTGGAAAACGCGACCTTTGCATCCTTCCCAATATTTAAACAAAGTTTCTGCTAACAGAAGAAAAGTGTCGCATCAGCTTCATAAGGACTAAACCATTTTTGAGGCCAGGAAAATTCTTTTTTTCCTAAAAATGTAATTGGTGAATTATGCCTGCGAACGATGCAAAATATCGCAAAAGAGCCAGGGGTTATTTGTATCCAACTTTTTTAGACATGCAAAGTTTTATCACAAAATTTGTTTATATCTGTCGTTGTTCACGAAAAAAATTAAAAAATTTGATTTTATGAAAAATAATTCTTATAGCGACAATAGTTATTTACTTCGCAAAAAACTTATAAAATATTTTTATTATGAAACTAAAAATTTAACAAAAAATTGTCAAAAAATATTAGTATGGGTTTTTTTAAATCAACTTTTCCTATTTTTAGAAAAACCACGGCCGTTTTATTAACCTTAAAGCTTTTTTATATTTTTCTGTATGTTTTGAAATAAGACAATAAACGCTATTGAAATTAAAAAGCAAACGATAAATATCTCAATTAGGTCAAAAGCTATTGAAGATCAAAGAAAAAATTTAAGTTTTTGAAAAACAAAGCACAAAATTCAAATAGATCCTTTTTCGGTGAACAACTTTTGTCAATTAATTTTTTTTTTTGTACTTTGTGTCACTTTCAAAAAATGTATTTTTTTTCTTTTTAATGTTATTTTATATGATCAGCGCAAAAATTACGCGTCGTATCAACAAAATTAATAATAACAAATTTTTATTTCCTTTTTGGAAGAGCGAATTTTGTCGGTTTTATTTTCGTAGCTTGTGTTGTTTGACCAAAAATTAATTGTTTTTTATTTTCAATTTTATTTTTTTACGCTTAAAACCAACACCTCGCGTTCCATAAAAAAAATTAAAAACAAATACATAGCTCTTTTTTGGGTAGACAACTTTTTTCGAATTATTTTTTTTTAGTTTTTACATAAAAACAATACCTTCTCATTATGATGAGAATATGAAAATAGGCACTTCCACATGGAATATTTTTAGAATCTGCATGAAGCTTTCGACTTGTACTATACTGTCAATTTTTGTGGGATATGTATTATATAAGTTTCTACAAAAATTTTATTTAAAATAAGCAATTATAATTCAAATATTGAAAACTAAACAATTAGAAACTAAATCATTTGAAATAGAAAGCCTTGAATCGTTAATATTTCAGAGTGTTAAATTTTAACTTTGAATGGTACAATTTTAATTGTTCTATTTAACAGATTTTTAATACTCAAGTGAAATTCTCAAATTGGAGTTCATAAATAACAACTGAACATTTATGAAAATATATGAAACTGAATTTAGATTTTTAAAGATTTCGAAATAAAATTTTAAAGCTTTTTAAAGATTGTTCAAGGTTTGCAGGAAAAAAAATTTAAGTCTTCTGGAAAATCTAAAGTGATTTTGATTTTTTTGAATTGACTTTAAAAGCATATGAAAACTTTTTTTTAATTTTTATCAATAAATTACAATAATTACAAAGGTTTCAAAATTTTCGAAAAAGAATCTGGGAAATTTTGAGGTATTTAAAAAGAAATCAGAATAAATGTTGATGTATAAATTAATGTTTCCATCTTAAAACTTCTTAAAATAATATGATTTTGAAAATTTATCCACTTTTTTATTCATTCTATAATATTCGTTCTTCAAATCTAAAGACTTGATTCAAGTATGGACAAATGATTTGATTTAAATGCGTCTTGATAAATTCAAAGAATCGAACTCATCAAATGAAATATTTCTTTGAAGGACTAATCAGATTTCAAAGAATCTAGACATTTAAGTCAAGGAAATCATTGCCTTTTATGTACAAAATATTAATTTCAATCAAGAAACTACAGCCAAAGAATGTATTTCTTCACACCATAAAAAGATATGTCTGGTTCAAATAAAAATTACTACTGGGAAAGAATATTATCGTGATGCTAGAAAACAGGATTCACGTAAATGCATTTATTTACTTGGATCCAAACATTTTTTCAGTTTGTATAATAATCTTGATAAACGTATTTTAGACTCAATACGCACTGTATATTAAAATAATAAAATGTATATTTCTTTAAATATACACATGTGTATTAAATTTCATTTCTATGTGTGTGAAAACATTTGTATGTTTTGTATATGAAGTCAACGACTATTTTTTCTAACAGCAAAGCTAAAAAGACGATTTTTTTAGAAGAAAGTTAAATTTTTAACAAAAAAGTTATGATTTTGGACGCCAGTTAGCGAAATGATCGACCATCATTCCCAATAGCGTCAGGTAATATATGAACGCTTCCTTTTCTGATTGGCTGTTTGCAATGCAAGAAGATCCCCTCTACCTTTGCGGACTACTTGAACCCTAGATGAAAAACTCACTCAGTTCACACAGTTCACATTTCAGAAGAAAAAGAAGGCGATGAAGAATCAAGTTTGAGATTTAAGTTCATTCTAAATGTAGCAGCGTAAAAGTGCGGAAGTGGCTAGTGCAGTGTGATCCAGGCTACATCAGGAGTCAGATCTATTTGCTATGTTGATGTAAGTAACAAAACTCGTAGTAAATTATGTATTTTGGAAATACATCAGGGTAATAGCGATTCTGCATAAATAAACCACACAGTCAAATTTTATAATTTTTAAAATTACTTTTATTTTCAAAAATAAAAACTACCTAACAATGCTTTTTTATGACTTTGCATTATTGTATGTCGATTTAGACTGTGTCATTTTAAACAAATTTAATTGATTTAGGATATTTAATTTGGCTTGTTTTGATCCTTTAAGTTTACAGAGTCTCTTCCTAATGTATTTAGAAAACGTTATAATTACGTTAGGGTGTTCCTGAATAAGGTGTCTTTTTTACTTCTTTGATATAATAAATCAACTAAATTGCTAATTAATTGCCTACAGGAAGTGAAAAAAGTTATGAAAGTATTGAAATTGAAAAAATTTTTAGAGCTGAAACCGTTAATAACATTCTGGCGAAAGTGTTTACAATAGACATCTCCAAATATTTAAGTTTTAGATTCCGCAATTTTGTATTGGATACGTTTCCAATGAGAATTAACCAAATATTTTTACTTTAAAAATTATAATCAGGGTTTGAATTGAAAAATGTGGATTATGCGTTTGATTTATATTTATCCAAACCATAACAAATATAAATAGAGAATTCACAAAGGGTTGTGAATGGAGATTTTACATCAGTGTTTGCCTCTTTTGACAATAACAGTGTTTTGTTAACTGACCCACGCTTGAAAGCTGAATACTATTTTTAACTGATCACTTACATTAAACTTATCAAAATTTTGTAATTCCATGTTGTTCTTTAGTTTAAAAATGTTAAGAACGTTGTAAAATTCAATTACCCTTATGTTTGGTTATAATATTGAACGTAAGAACTATGATTCTTTCTATAACTAATTTTTGTACGTATATCTATGGTTGCAGAAGTTTCCGTAACTTTAACCCCTTTTCCAAGTCGTTCAGGGCTAACGTAACGGAAAATTCCTTAACTATAGACAGTGGCATTTTTTTTAATTACGGTCTAAAAATAGCTATGATTTATGATTGACCCTATTCGGATTTAAATTAGTTTCAAGTGATACATTGGGAATATTTAAAAAATTGAGATGTTTTCAAAATAATTTATTTGAAATTGAAAATTTTTTGATTGTAAACGTTAGAAAACGAAATGGAACTTGATTCATGAAAATGGACTGTACCAACATGTAGTATAATTTCAACATTACGTGTTCAAAATTGTATACGTATTTTTTAATAAGAAAACTTGCGTAAATGTGACAAATTTTTCCTCACTTTCTGAATATATTTTCTTGGTAGACAGGTGCATGGTAGCGTTGTAGATTATCATAGAAGGTGCATTGTACTATTGACCATTGATTTATGTAAAACTAGAGAAATTTCAAGAGAATTACAATTACAGGTAAACCAAAGATTAGCAGGTGCATATTTCTTATAATGCTCACTTAAGCTGTCCCAACTTTCCTTTATTTCATATTCATGCCATTTGAGTAGTGTCTTCATTTATTCTTCTTAAGTTTAAGGGTAGTAAAGCATTATCAAGTGAGTTAATGATTTAGGAAAGTTAAGGAATAATTTCAAATAATTTTTTGTATTTGCATAATAATATGTAATATATTCTTTTATTATCTGTATTGTTCGGGTCGAAATTGTTTATTTAAAAATTTATTTATTTGGTTTCCGAGGTTTTGCTTCGGTTACAGACACAACTTGCAATGCTTATTCAATGTTCATCTTCAATCTCTGATTTTATACTTCCGAGAATTTTATATAACTTTATTTGTAAAATAAGAATTTAAATTTGGGTCAGTTAATTTCCTGAATATCAAAGTTGTAGAAGGGTCTTGCGATTTTTATGACACTTAGTGAAACTTTAGTGTTAAGTAAGTTTTGCGACAAAATTTTTTTGAAAACCCAATGTCTGAAGAAAATACTCGACAATATATAAACACTACTTCTTTAAGTAATTTGATCCAATTTGTTTAATCGAAACTCAAATCGATCAATTCACTTTCTTTTTAATTGTTTAAATTATTTTGTATGGTCTAAATGTGATCTGCATTCATTTTCTTTTTTTACACAGTTTTTTTTAATGGACTATTAATGTTTTTACTTTTTCTGAATAAAATAGTTGAAATTGAAAATTAATATGTGTAGGTTTAATTTTGCATATCTTGTCAAAAAAATTGTATTTATAAGTAGAAATTGTATAAAATGTGACCTAAGTAGTAAAACTACAAAATAAATTATAGATCGGTGAGGTTAATTGATACATGTGCGATCAACCTTGAATTTTCTGCCTTATTCCCGTAACGTTACACTTAAACCATGAAATATTGTTTAAAAAGTTGAAAAAAAAGTACATTGATCATTTAGATTTTTCATATAAACTAATTGGTTGATATTACCTAGAGAAGGCGTACATTTTTTATTTTTTGTAAGAAAATATTGTAAAAAATGCGAATCGTTTAAAAATGACGAGTAAATTATAAAAATACACGATGTACTAGAATTTCATCAATTTCTGCATAAATTGTCAAAAACTAATTTCTTTTTTTTATTGTAGTCAAAAGTTACATTTCAATAATTAGAAGTTGTTTAAACAATTATCAGCGCGTTAAATAGACCATACATATTTCTCATATTTTCTGATTAGCTCATGTAATTATGAGAATACCTACAATTTGCGATAAAATGTTAAATATTTTTCAATAATAATTAATAATTCATGAACGAATATATAAAATTTTAATTTGTCCATTAAAACTTTTTTAAGACGTACAAAGAATATACCTGTTCGTTCACTCGCTGTTTGAGATGAATGTTAAAAAAGTTAGAACATTTGTAAAATTTTTAAGACCTTTTATTTTTTCAAGATTTAAAAATTCAATGAACGGCTGTTTATAATGCTCGGGAATGCGAACCATTAATTTTTATGACTTTTTGATAAAAAGAAAATTATCACAATCATAGCATTTTTGAAATAAAAAAACTAGAACAAGGGAAAATGAACATTCCAAGCTAAAAAACGCACGCTAAGAAAAAAGTCACGAAAAGCAAAACGTTGCTTTTTGAAAGCGCTGCAAGATTAGCATAAGAATTTACTAATTTTCCTGAGAAATCGAAAATAAAAATTTCGAGCGCACACAAAATAATAAAAAATCAAATATTTTATTTGGCGGTGAAACCATGCAAAATAAGAAAAAAATGACCCTATAAAGGTTGCGGACTGAAAAAAGATTTGCAAATTTGTAAGAGATTGCTTTTCGATAGGATGTGAAGTTTTTATTTTATTCGTTGAAAACAACATTTACAGTAAAAAAATTAAGTTTTTAGACAAACGAGACAGGATATGAAAAAAATTGATAGAAAAAAGTTGCTTATAAAAAAAAAACTATAAATTTATCATTAGTAATTGTTGGATAGGACGCCTATTGTTTGTTTTAATCGTAAAAAATAACATTAACAATAAAAAATTTGACAAATTTCAACACACAACACAAGGTACAGAAAAAATTTAATAGACAAAAATGTTGACCCAAAAAGGATCTTCAAATTTGTTAAGAAGCATTTTTAGATAAGACGAATACATTAATAAGACTAAAAAAAAAATTAAATTAAAAATCATTGGAGAAACGTCAGAGAGAGAAAAAAAAAGAAAAGACAAAAGTGGTCTGTAAGGAAGTGTCAAAGAACTTGTTATAGAAATATATTAAAAATAGAAATAAAAAACAATTTTTTGCAAAAACCACACAAGCTACTATGACGTTTTATGTTACAAAATTTCTCGCCTATATTATATCTGAAAATTCGCTTTGAACAACTTCACGCTGTGATGTGTATTTTTAGTTTATAAATCGTGAAAAAGAACATTGAAAGTGAACAGATTAATTCGATAGAGGAACAACACAAACTGGGATAACATGTTTTATAACCACATGCTCTTTTATACGATGCGCATGATATACAAAAGTTCACATTTTGGACAAAATGGAGTGCAAAACAGGAGATGGGTGATAACAATGTGTTCGTTAAAATCAGAGGAGCTTTAAAAAAATAGAATTCACAATCACCAAATTCACAGTTGTCGATGATTTGACCGTTAAAAAGCCCGTTCGCATATGTGGGTGAAATACAGAGGCCGAGCGCGTAGCGCAAGGGAAATGCATCATCAAGCGCGAAGCGTGAGAATCAACAGTCGGGTATCTTAGTTGCACGAAGAGAATGGGCCCGCGCTGCATGCAGAATTTTTTTATTTTATCGCGATAAGTTTACTTTGGGATTTTTCCCTCGATTCTTTCGTCCATTCTTTTTGCAAGGGGTCCAACATCATTTGGAGATTCAGTTCGAATACTACTTTTATGCGATCTAACCTAAATGGAAATTCAAATTTTATTATTCACATACTACGGCAGATTTAAATTTAGAGTTATTTAAGTAAAACGTGTGAGAACGTTTTAGCTTAATATGCAATTTTTCATCAAACAGAACAGTCGGTGTTTTACTTCATACTTACAAATTAGTCTCAAGTGATTTCACACGCTAGGTTATCTTGTGGTCGATCGTTGCTTCTAAATATTTTCTCCCGGCACGAAATGGACATATATTTTTTGGCTAGTCCGACATCACCATTTTTTGGCTTTTATCATCCGAATCCTGGGTCTGATCATTGGGCTAAACGTCTATTGGCTGGGCATCCTGGTAATCCTTCTTATCATATGTTTCTTTAATTAATTTTCTTCTCTGCATATTTTTCTGCATCAGAGAAGTGCGTCTCCGAGCTGTCCTTGCTACTTTCATTAACAATGTCCATGTCCCTGGTTCTAGGTATGGGGAATTTAAAACACAAAATATCAAACATGGGTTAGGTAATAATAAAATCAAAGAATAGGTTTCATCACGTAAGTTTACGACAGATTAGGATTATATGAGAACACTAATTTTCTAATTTCGAATATTTCTTCCCCATAATTTTTGACCCCTATCTTACACTCCCCCACATCGCCCTACATATGAACAAAAAAAAACCTACATTTTTACGTATTATTGTTCATTGTTAGCAATTTTTGCTATATTTTTAATATGCATAGTTACTCATAGCCAATTTTAATGTGCCCATTAATTTTTAAACAATTTGTAGTCGTTTTAATAAATGTTACTTATGCAAACAATTATGTTTTCCCAATAGGGTTCCCATTAATTTTATAGTAATTGTGCCACTAAAATCACCACAGGTCTTGATCCTTTTCCACCAGGTTCAACTCGCTTATATTGTTTTATTAAAATATTTTTCGGAGCTGACAGTGCAAATTTACACCGAGAAAAAAATATTCCTTGCTTAAGAGGATTCCTATTATTTTGATCCATTTTTTTCTCTACAATACGGTGTAAAAAATATTCCTCTTCATTTTAGCGGATTGTTTTCCTAATGAAAAGGATTATTCTCCATTTAAAAAAATCCTCTTAAAGGAAGAGGAAAAATCCTCTTAATTGAAGAGGATCATTTAATCCGTTTTAAATGCAATTCTCTCATTAGGACGGTGTATTTCATCTACTTTTAAATATGATAGATTATAGATTAGGTTTTTTTTTATCAAATGAATACATATATATTTTAAATGAAAATAATAAAAATTTATTTAAATTATTTAATACTTAAGACAATTGATGCCAAATACAATTAATATTATTAATAAATAATAGCAATACAATTAATTAACTTGTGCAACTTGATGCGTGTGGCCTCTTCCAGGGTTCAATTTAGTGATGGTTATTTTAATTAAATCTGTGTTCCTTTCAAGATTTTTTTTGTTTTGCATTACGCATTATTGAATATTTTTAAAACAGACATAGAGAAGTGAAGTAAAAATTGATAAGGTAGAATTTATATTTTATAAAGGATGTTTGTTAAAGTTGGAGTTTCTAAAATTATATTATTGTTAAATTTGAAAATTATCAAATTAGTTGGTTATATATCAAATTTCGTTGTCAGTTCATCAAATCACAAGCAACTTTTGAGGTTATTTGGACTTCTGGCGAAAATTGTTGAAATTTTATCAAAATAATAATAACATTTTTATCTAAAAAGAATGAATTCTCAACTCTTTGAATTTCCAAGCTAAGAAGACCAATACATTTTAAACATGTAGATAACTGAAATTTGGTATAAGTCCTTTTTTATACCTGAGTATTAACATTTATTAGAAATTTTGTTTCTAATGAGCTTTCGGAACTAGTGTTTTCGAAACTCTCAACTATGGGTATGGAGCTAATATTTTCTGATCTCTTTCATTAGAGTACTTCCGTTCTATATTACAAAACAAATGATATATAGTTAAATAATAAATTTATAGATTTTTCCTTGTTACATCAATTACAAAATACATGTAGTTGAATACATAGTCACGTGAAATTTGCCGTAATCGGCACTTGGGTTACGGCGAAATTCGCAATGATTTACGTAATTCACTTTTTCCACAGGCAAAGCAATTACTTATTTGAAAATTAATTTGTAATTTAACTCTAATTTCTCATTATAAAAACGTATCGCAGTGTGATTATACACGCATCCTCCTGGCCAGTGACGGGTGGGCGTTCAGCCCTAATTTTTATAGGTTATGACGTCAAAATTTTCTTGAAAAAGATCTTTCGAAATAGAACCTTATAGCATGGAAAAATTTGCTAGATTCATATGCAATATGTTATTTTATTGTTTATTTATCACGCGAAAATTTTCCATAATCGATCAAAATTCACTGTAACACAATTTCCGATTACGCATCGAATTTCGCGGTGACGAAACTTTTTTTTGATGTTACGGGGCCTAACTGTTCTAACAAAACCGCCAAATCACAAACCGGCTCTATAACTTTAGTTATTAGAAGCAGCTATTTTGACATTCTTTTTAATTTTTCAATACTTAATACATTGTTTTCTGAAAAGCAAGAACAGCATACATAAAAGAGAAATGCATGCGAGCATTGTTATACGGGAATAGAGGAAAGAACATTGGCAATTAAGAAATCATACAATTTGGAAACCACATGCATAAAGAAATGCAAAATCTAAAAATTTACTTACTTTCGAACGGCTGCACATACATGCTTGGATCAAAATTTTTAACAGGTAAATCAGCTCTTTATAGATTTTTTAAAGTATAATAATTCACTCCATCCTTGAAAATCCACTGACAACCGACCGCAAAATGCAAAAGTCTTCCTTTTGCCACCTCTCATCACGAAAAAGAGGAAAATCCTCTCATTTTTAAAGAAATATTTTCTTTTTGAGAGGAAATTGTGAGAGGATTGAAAAAGAGGAATTTTCCTCTGAAATTAAGTCTTTTTTTCTCGGTGTAAAGTAGCCATAGTTTTGACTCTTCTTGGGTCTTAGTCGTGAACCCGGAACTTTCTATCAATATTAATATTATGAGGAGCTCACAAATATCTTTTAAATGCGTTACCATGTGCTACATCCATATTCTTCCCTTCCCTTCCGAAAGAGACATACGCAAAAACAAAAATATATCAAACAAGCCTTTTTCTTGGCGTCCAGTCTAGATATAACAGAGGTTGGCCCTTTTGATCAAGCCACGAACGTTTGGAATTCAGACACATAACCACGTTGGTTCGTCGGACTGGATTTTGTGTTCTCGATTCTTTTGCGTCATGATTTAGTGTAGCGTACCCGATTCCTTTTTTAAAATTAACGTTGCAGTAAATACAAGGAAAGTACTCTATTAATACGGGTTCATTAGTATTTCTGTACGTTCTTACCGTTTTATTGATGTATAAATCGAAATTAGTTTCCTTTCTAAACAATTTGAGAGCCCTCCTTCTTTTCTTAGTCGGTTTCCTTGAATTAATAAGGATCTAATGTCTCTTCCCATGCTATGGTATCCAAAATACAGAAACCGTGACTGCTTCCGGCTTCCACATCACTCCCTTTTTTTGACATATTTATGCTGCTGTTTTTAGATATTTTCATTGTCACACTTACAGATGACACATCCGCAAAGCTATTGTGATTCTATTCCTATTCACAAAGAAGCATTAATTTTTTTAAATTGATACTGTATTCGAATTAAGACATTTCATGCAAAAAGTAACGTACCTTAACACGTTTTATTTTCCCCATTTGTTTTTTGGCAGCGTCATCTGTGGTCTCCTTTTCTTGCAATGCAATAAGTGCAATACCCTCGTTGACAAAGTATGTTTAAAATTTTTTCAATTCCAAAAAACCGCATCCTTTTTCCGGAATATCGACAAGAGCTTTTTGACTCAATTCCTAAGCTTAAGTCTTTTTAAAGGGTCAAATTTCGACTTTTTACGCCATTCCAAACATCATTTTTATCCCTAGTAGTGATCTGACCACGATTCCTGTAGATTTTCCCACAAAAAATTGCACGCGGGTTGCATAAATTGTCGGGATTTAGTGCACTTAAAGTAGATCTTTTTTTAGGTACATCACAACCACATTCCCCCCAACCTTCACCAACATAATTATTTGCGCAATCGATTACTAATTTTAAACTATCATTAAAACGGAACTCGGCGACACTCTGAGGTGACCATGAAAATTAAATTCCATTAATTCTTAAAATGTCAATCTATTGTGCCTTGCTTGCTCTCAGACATTCAGATTTGTAGAAAATACTAGTTGTAAAATATTATTTTCAAATAAAATGGGAGCTAGTAGTTTACTTGATAATTGACATCAGTGGAAAAACTAACACTACTGCATTAAGAAAATAAAACTTGAATGATTTTCTATAGTTTCTTCCTTTTATAAATTACTAGCAATTTGTCACACTAGTCAAATGTCATTAATTTTCATTCAAAAATTCATTGTTTTCTCGCCGTCTCTTTTCTTACGATTTCAATCAGCGAAAAGCCAATGTCAATCAGTAAAAACTCACTGCAATTTTCAGTAAATGATACCCAATTGTTAGACAATTTGTATGACGTTTAATTGATTGACAATATATTTACATTTATATAAAGCGCAAGAACAAAGTCACTGAGTATTACTGAAATTTCACTGATTCATGTACAGAGAGTAATATTTTGACGAGATCAAAATTCACTGGTATACATTGTCACACTTTTCAGCTTAAATAAAAATAAAACAATTTGTATTTTTTACAAACTTCTATTTAATTATATTTCATTTATCAATGATTAAAACTTATGACTTACCGTTTTCATTTTCTTTCTCCAACTATAAACGTTTACTGGCCTCCATGTCCCCGTAATCACCGACATCTTCCATTTGATCGATCCTCTTTCACATCCTCCTGATGCTCCTCTTTCACCTTCTTCTTAGAATTATGAATACTGTATGGCATCTCCTTGTCTTCATCTTCAAAAAAGTTCCATCGTCATCGTAGTCATCGCCATTGTCGTTATCGTTGACCTCTATGTTACTGTCATTGTCGTCATCGTCGTTGTCAGCGTTATTGTCACAGTCCATTGTCGTCGCTATCGTCGTTCTCACTTTCGCAGAGGTCCGCAATTTTACAAACACAGTTTTTTTTGACGAACTTCATTATGAGGTTAGCCACGTAGCATTTTGAATTTGTTTCGAATTTCTTTTCATCTTTCTGTAAATTTTCTCTTCTTTGATCATATAATCTATTTAAAAAATAAAAAATCTGCCCGCTTTGCGGGCACATTCTCATCACGCGGCTACCTCCGCTTGCAAGTTTGAGCGCGCCTAAGGCGCGCGACTTTTGTATCTCGCGCTTGGTTCTTTTTAGTTTTCGCACATAGTGCTCGACTCAGATAAAAAGGATAAGTTTATTTGCAAATATTATAAAATTGT
>JAUELO010459408.1:0-12582 GCA_032357855.1 Amphibolips quercusostensackenii
AATTTGAACTGAAAAACATCATTTTTCAACCAAAAATGCAATAGTTAAATTTTTAGTTGAAAAGCTTAATTTTCCACCAAATAGATTTCTTTTCCAAAAAGATACATTTTCAACTGAAATGATGAATCTTCAACTGAAATAGTTGAATTTTTAATAAAAAAGATGAATTTTAAATAAAAAAATTAATTTTCAACTACAATGATGTTTTAAGTGGAATAGTTTAATTTAAACAAAAATGAGGAATTTTCAACCAAAAAGATCATTTTTAAGCAAGAAGATTAAATTTCTGTCAAAAAAAAAATAAATAAATTTTCAACAAAATAAATAAATTTTCAATACAAAAGATGAATTTTAGGGAAAAGAGATGATTCCTCAACCAAAATATTAACTTTTAACCAAGAAGATTAATTTTCTACCCAAAAAGAAGATTTTCGACAAAATAAATAAATTTTCAACGAAACAGTTGAATTTTTAACTAAAAAGATAAATTTTCAACCGAAAATGGAAAAGTTGAATTTTCAGGTGTAAAAATTAATTTTTCACGAAAATGATAAATTTTCATCTGAAATAATAAATCTTCAACTGGAGTAGTTGAATTTTTAACAAAAAAGATTAATTTTCTACAAAAAAAAAAACCAACAAAAAAAGGATTTTTTAACAAAATAAATTAATTTGCAACTAAATGATTGAATTTTTCACTAAAAAAGATCAAATTTCAACCAAATAGTTGAATTTGAACTGAAAAACATCATTTTTCAACCAAAAATGCAATAGTTAAATTTTTAGTTGAAAAGCTTAATTTTCCACTAAATAGTTTTTTTTCCAAAAAGATAAATTTTCAACTGAAATGATAAATCTTCAACTGAAATAGTTGAATTTTTAATAACAAAGATAAATTTTAAATAAATAATTAATTTTCAACTAAAATTATGTTTCAAATGGAATAGTTGAGTTTTAACAAAAAAGTGGAATTTTCAAACAAAGAGATCATTTTTAACCAAGAAGATTAAATTTCTATTAAAAAATATAACTTTCAACAAAATATTTGAATTTTTAAATAAAAAATATCAATTTTTAACCACAAAATCAAAAAAAGTTGAATTTTCAATTTAAAAAATTGATTTTCCACCAAAATGAATTTAAAAAAATTGGAATAGACAAATTTTCAACCAAAAAAAAAATCAATTTACAACCGAATAGTTGAATTTTGAACTTAAAAAAAAAAGATCAATTTTCAACAAGAAATGGCGAAGATAAATTTTCAATAAAAAAAATTAATTTTCAATGAAACTGAGGATTTTTCAACCAAAATAATGAATTTTTTTAACTGAAACAGTTTAATTTTAAATAAAAAAGGTGAATTTTCAAACGGGAAAATTAATTACTACGAAAAATACAAATTTTTAGCAAAATAAATAAATTTTCAACGAAATAGTTTTAATTTTCAACTAAAAAAGATATATTTTTAACAAAAAATGGAAATGTTGAATTTTTAGTTAAAAAATTAATGTTCAACAAAAGAGATGAATTTTCACAAAAAATTAAGAATTTTCTTCTGAAATAGTTGAATTTTCATCCAAAAAGATTGATTTTCAACTAAAGTAATAAATCTTCAATTAGAGTAATTGAATTTTAAACAAGAAGATTAATTTTTAACAACAAGTCCAATTTTCAACTAAAAAAGATAGATTTTCAACCGAAAATGTAATGTTTTCCATTTTTAAAATTTTAAATGAAAAATTGAAAATTCATTTTGAACGAAATTGATAAATTTTCCACTGAACTGATGAATTTTCTACTAAAATGTTAAATCTTTAACTGAAATAGTCGAATTTTGAACCAAAAAGATGAACTAATTTTCAGCCAAAAAAATGAATTTAAAAAAAAATGAAATTTTGAAACAAAATAATAAAATTTTGAAACAAAGTCATAAATTTTCAACTAAAATGATGAATTTTCAACTGGAATAGTTGAATTTTCATCAAAAAGATGAATTTTCAACAAAATACACGTTTGAAAAACTAATTTAAAAAAATATATAATTTTTAACAAAAAAAGAAACTAATTTTTTTAAAAAATTTCATACAGAGTCATGAATTTACAACTAAAATTATTAATCTTTAACTTAAATAGTTGAATTTTAAAACCAAACATATAAATTTTCAAATAAAATTATGAATCTTCAAATAGAATAATTGAATTTTCATTAAAAAAAAAAATAATTACAACAACAAATGAAAATTTTTAACTAAAAAGATGAATCTTGAAATAGAATAATTGAATTTTCAATTAAAAATTTAATAGTTAAATTTTCAGTTGAAAAAATTAATGTTAAAGAAAAGAGATAAATTTTCAATTAAAATTATAGAATATTCCGTTGGAAAAAGAAAATGAATTTTCACCAGAAAAAGATAATTTTTTCAAATAAAAATTTAATAATTAAATTTTTAGTTAAAAAAATTACTTTCCAGTCAAAGAAAAAACGAATTTTTAACAAAATAGCTCATTTTTTAACCAAAAACATAATAATAAAATTTTTATTTAAAAAAATTAATTTTGAACAAAAAAAAACGAATTCTCAAAAAAATAATTAAGTACCAAGTTACTTTTACAAATTAAGGATTATTCTTCTTTAATTTTAAATTACAATTTAACAAAAAATCAAGCTTGAATAAATAAATACATAAGTAAAAATATGAAAAAATCATTTATAGAATAATTTCCACACGAATTTAATTCTAAATAAATAAATAAATTCTAAATAAAAAAAATGAATAAAATTAAATGTACGGTATTTTATGTACAGTAAGCAATTAATGTGAAATGATGAAAAAAATCTACTCTGATTACACTGATTACAGATTCTCATGTAACGCCTATTTAGATTTTATTGGGGCGTTTTAAATTTAAATACTCGTTTGAATACTAATCTTCTGACAAAAATATATTCTAAATATAAAATTTTCAGTCTAAAATTTTTAAAATATAAAATTTTCAAAGCGAAATTTTCAAAATCACAAAGTTGTCGCCTATAAAAATTCCTGAATAATAAAATTTTCGAATCTAAACAGTTAACAAAATTGTTTTAATAATAAATAACTCCTTAAATAAAAAAAATGTTCAAAAAATAAAAGTATTTTATTTTATAAATTATTTCAATTTTATTAATTAACAATTTCAGTTATCACACGACCTGTTTGTCGTGGCAAAAATTTTATTTTTGAAAAAATCATTTTTTGATGATTTTAGGAATAAAAATAATATTAGGGATGAAATAATTTTGAATAAAAAACATTTTGTATGCACAAAAAAAATGAAAATTTATAGAAAACATTTATCTTACCAATTTTTTGCAATTAAATTTGTTCATACTATGGCTTCTCACCAAATTTTTGAAAAATAGTGTGAAAAATTGTCAAGAAGCGAGAGTAAAAAAAAATAAAATTACAAAAAATATTGTTCAAATAATTACTTTTTGTAAGTTTTTAACTTTTTTCGTAAAAATTCCTTTCTTAAAAATTCCAGAATAACAAAATTTCCGACAGATTATAAAATAAATAATATTATTTATTTATTAAAAATACAGTAATTGAATATGCTGATCAAAGAAAATTTCTTTTTGATGCTCATTGTATTTTTTAAAATTATTGTTTAAATTTAAAATAACAATTTAAAAAAAATTCTCGGTGCAAGTTTTTTTTTTGAATATGTGCAAAGTAGTTTTTTTGCTTTTGTTTGATGAAAGCATTAAATTTTATTATTAAAAAAAATGCTATTTCAACCGGTTTTATTTATATTTTAGTGAACATATTTTTATAACATTTTAAGAAAAATAATTTTGTTCTGCAGAGTTTTGTAGTTTAATTTTTAACCAAAAAAAAATTCATTATCAGCTAAAATGATGAATATTTAACTAAAATAATTAAATTTTTAACCAAAAAGATAAATTTTCAAGCAAGAAGATCAATTTTTTTACTAAAAAAGATGACTTTTTAACAAAATACATGAATTTTCAACAAAATAGTTTGATTTTCAACTAAAAAGGACAATTTTTCAACCAAAGTGTTAAATAAAAAATTAAGTAGTCAAATTTTCAGTTTGAGAAATTAATTTTGTACCGAAAAACCAATAAATTTTCAGCCCAAAATTATAAATTTTCAACTGAAATAATGAATCTTTAACTGGCATAGTTGAATTTTCCACGAAAAAGATGAATTTTTAACCAAGAAGATCAAGTTTTTACCTGAAAAGAAGATTTTCCACCAAATAAATTAATTTAAAAAATATTTCAATTTTTAACTAAAAACGAAAAATTTTCAACCTCACCGTTCAATTTCTACGAAATTTTTGTTTTAATTCATGAATTTTCATAGTAATATTCAAGTGAAATAGTAGTTACATTTGAGTGAAAAAAAAATTTTTCGGTAAAAAAAATTAATTTTCAAAAAAATATTTAAGTTTTCAAAGAAAACCATGAATTTTCAACTTAAATAATAAATTTTTAGCAAAAAAACTTGAATTTTCAAACAAAAATATTAATTTTTTACAAAAAAATACGATTTTTGACCAAATAAATGAATTTTCAACTAAAAAAAAAAAATAAAAAAAAATTTAACGAAATAGTTAAATTTTGGACTTCAAAATGCAAATATTTAACAGGAATAGTTGAATTTGAACCCGAAAAATAAATTTTCAACAAAATACATGCACTTTTAACTAAAAAAGATAATTTTTCAACCAAATTGTTAAAATTTCAACTAAAAAATATCTATTTTCAACTAAAATTATAAATATTTAACTGGAATAATTTAATTTTAGGCTATAAAATTGAATTTTTAACTGAAATTATGAATCTTTGAATGAAATAGTTGAATTTAAATCAAAAAGATTAATTTTAAACTAAACAGATTAATTTTTACAAAAAAAAAAACAAAAAAAAAAACGGATTTTAGAAAAAATACATGAATTTTCATAGTAGTATTTAATTACAATAGTAGTTAAATTTTCAGAAAAAAAATTATTTTTTAATTTAATAAAAGTAATTTAAAAAAAAAATTACATTTTTAAATTAAGTGATGAAATTCCCACTAAATTATGAATATTCAACTGGAATAATTGAAATTAATCCATTCAATTGAATTTTCAACCAAAAAAATAAATTCAAAAATTTTTTTTTTAAACACATTAATTTTTATAGAAATATTCAGTTGTAAAAGCAGTTTCATTTTCAGTTAAAAAAAAATATCAAAAAAAAAAAAATAGTAACATTTTTTAAAAAAGTGATGAATTTTAAACAAAAAACGGAATTGTTAAATTTTCAGTTTAAAAATTTATGTTTAACCAAAGAGATGATTTTTCAACTAAAATTGTGGAATATTAAATTCATTAGAATAGTTACATTTTTATCCAAAAAAGATATTTTCTAATGAAAAAAAAAATTAATTTTCAAAAACATTGTTACATTTAAAAACAAAGCGATGGATTTTCAACTTAAATATGGAATATTCAATTAGAATAGTTATATTTTCAGTAGAAAAAATTATTGAAAAAAAATAATTTAAAAAAAATACTTAGTTTTTCAAACAAAAAAATTAATTTTCAACTGGAATAGTTGAATTTTCAACCAAAAAGATTAATTTTCAAACTAGCAGAATAATTTCTATAAAAAAAACTAATTGTCAACAAAATACATCAATTTTCACAGGAATATTTAATTGGTATGGTAGTTACATTTTCAGCAAAAGAAAAAAATTAAAAAAAAAAATTAATTAAAAAAAAATAGTTACTTTTAACTCAAATGATAAATTTTGAACTAATTTAAACAAAAAATTAATTTAAAAAAAATAGTTACATTTTCAAAAAAAATGATGAATTCTCAACTAAAATGATGAATCTTTAACTGGAATAGTTGAATAAAAAAAAAATGAAGTTTAAAAAAATACACGAATTTTCAACTAAAACCGATCAATTTTCAACCAAAAATTGAATAGCGGAATTTCAATTATTTTTAAATTTTTTCAGCATTCCTGTAATTGACTGCGATGTAAAGCAGTATCATAAAAAAAATTATTTAAAAAATTGTTAAATAAAATCTATTTGCGACTTTGAAAATCATCCTTCGATGCGATCACTTTCATTCTATGATTTAATTAATGTTTTATTCATATTATTCTACGCAAACAATGCGAGTTTGAATCTATTATTTAAATATTCGTGTAAAATTTTAGTCATATTTATTTTTACTTGCAATTATACTCAAATTCTACATTAAAATTTTTTTTAAGCAAACTGAAAAGTATCAAAGAGTACAAATATTTAAAATACGAATATTTTATTAGATTAATAATATTAATTTAAAAACTAGAAAAGCATAGGTACTTTGTCAATTATTAAAAATTTTCATTTATTTATACTATGATACTGGCCATAAATTGGACTAGACTCGGCTGCGGATTGCAATAAAAAATAAGAAAAAATAATGAATAAATAAATGAAGAAACTTTCAACAAAAAATGGTAGAATTAAATTTTTAACCAAAAATGGAAGATTTGAAATTTCAATTAAAAATGGAATAATTTAATTTTCTTGAGTTTATGTGTTTTGAAGATTTTTTTTCTAAAACAAAATAAAAAAATAATAAATTTTTTTAAAATTATGGGTTGTTAAAATTTTTTTCTAAAATAGAAAAAACGAAAAATAAAAAATTAAGAAACTAACATAAATAAAGAAATAAAAATAATTTAATTTTCTAGAGTTTATGTTTTTAAAGATTTCTTTTCTAAAACAAAAGAAAAAAAACCAACAAATTAAAAAATAGTAATTTTTTTTAGAGTTTGTTTTTTTTTAAGATTTTTTTTCTAAAATAAAAAAACGAAAAATAATGAAACTAAGATAAATAAAGAAATAAAGAAAAAAAAATAATAAAATTTTTTTCAGTTATGTTCTTAAATATTTTTTTTTTTCTAAAACAAAAGAAAAAAAATAATAAGGAAAATAATAATAATTAAATTTTCTTGAGTTTGTTTTTTGAAGATTTTTTTACTAAAATAAGAAAAAAACAATAAATAAAAAAATGAAGAAACCTTTAAACAAAAATGGAAGAATTAAATTTTCAGTTAAAAATGGAATAATTAAATTTTCTTTAGTTTATGTTTTTAAAGATTTTTTTTCTTATAGTAGGAAAAAAAATACATAAACAAAATAATATAAACTTTCAACTAAAAATGGAATAATTAAATTTTCTGGAGTTTATGTTTTTTGAAGATTTTTTTTCTAAAAAAAAAGAGATGAAAAAACAATGAATAACAAAATATAATTAAATTTTCTTGAGTTTATGGTTTTTTAAAGATATTTTTTCTAAAAAAAAGAAAAAAAAACAATAAATAAAAAAATAAATAAACTTCCAACTAAAAATGGAAAAATTAAATTTTCATCCAAACATGGAATAATTAAATTTTCTTAAGTTTATGTTTTTTAAAAATTTATTTTCTAAAAAAAGCAACAAAAAAAAAACAATGCATAAAAAAATAAATAAGCTTAACCAAAAATGAAAGAATTAAATTTTTACCCCAAAAAGGTTCAATTAAATTTTCTTGAGTTTATGTTGTTTAAAGATAAGAACAAAACAATGTATAAAAAAATAAATAAAGTTTTAAAGAAAAATGAAAAGATTAAATTTTTAACCAGAAATGGAACAAATAAATTTTCTTAAGTCTATGTTTTTTGAAAATTTTTTACCTAAAAAAAGAAGAAAAAGCAAGAAATAAACTTTAAAACAAAAATGGAAGAATTAAATTTTCAACTACAAATGCAATAATTGAATTTTCTTGAGTTTATGTTTTTTAAAGATTTATTTTTTTAAGAAAAGAAGAAAAAGCAATGAATAAAAAAATAAATAAGCTTTCAACCAAAAATGAAATAATTAAGTTTTCTTTAGTTTATTTTTTCAAAGATTCTTTTCCTAAAAACATATGAAAAAAACAATAAATAAAAAAATACTTTTAAGCAAAAATGGAAGAATGAAATTTTCAACTAAAAATGGAATAATTAAATTGTCAACCAAAAACGTAATAATTAAATTTTCAGTTAAAAAATAAATGAATAAAACCAAATAAAATGAATTTTTTTTACAAAATAGTTAAATTTTCAAGCTGATAGTTGAATTTTTAAGCTAAAAATATAAATTTTCAACCGAAAGTCGAATACTGAAATTTTGAGTTATTTAAAAAATGTTTTAACAAAATAAAATTAATTTTTCATAAAACATTTAAATTTTTAATCATATAGTTAAATTTGAAAATAGAAAAGATAAATTTTCCAAAAAAACGGTAACTTTTTAATCAAAAATGGAATAATTAAAATTTCAGTTAAAAAAAAATAAATAAAATTAGTCAAATTAAATTTTTAACCTAATAAAATGAATTTTTCTACAAAATAGTTAAATTTTCAAGCTAATATTCAAATTTTCAACCAAAAAAAGATATATTTACAATCAAAAATGAAATAATTGAATTTTCTAGAAATGATGCTTTTAACTATTTTTTTTCTGAAATAAGAAAAAGAAACAATAAATAAACATATAACCAAGAGTGGAAGAATTAAATTTTCAATCAAAATTTGAATGATTAGGTTTTCTTGAAATTATTTTTTTACAAGATTTTGTTTTCAAAAAATAGGAAAAAAAAAACAATACATAAAAAAATGATAAGCTTTCAATCAAAAATGGAAAAATTATATTTTCTTGATTTTATGCTTTTAAAATATTTTTTCTAAAACAAAAAAAAAACAATAAATAACAAAATTAATTTTCTTGAGTTAACGTTTTTTTCTAAAAAAAAAGTAGGAAAAAACAATAAATAAACTTTCAACGAAAAATGGAAGAATTAAATTTTCAAAAAAAATTGAGTACTTAAATTTTCTAGAAATTACGTTTTTTAAAGAAGAAAAAATAATGAATAAAAAAATTAAGAAACTTTCAACAAAAAATGGTAGAATTAAATTTTTAACCAAAAATAGAAGATTTCAATTTTCAACTAAAAACGAATAATTAAATTTTCAAACAAAAATAAAGTAATTAAGTTCTCTAGAAATTCTGTTTTTTAAAGATTTTTTCTAAGAAAAGAAGAAAAACAATCAACAAAAAAATGAAGAAAGTTTCAACCAAAAATGGATTTATTAAATTTTTAACCAAAAATGAAAGAATTAAATTTTCAAATAAAGATGGAATAACTACATTTGCTTAAGTTTATGTTTTTTAAAGACGTTTTTTCCAAAATAAAAAAAAATACATAAAAAATAAATCAAATTTCAACCAAAAATGGAATAATTAAATTTTCTTGAGTTTATGTTTTTTGGAATTTTTTTTTTCTAAAACGAAAGAAAAAAAAGATTTCTTGATTTTACGTTTTTTAAAGAGTTTTTTTCTAAAATAGAAAGAAACGGAAATAAAGAAAGAAATAAAAATAATTAAATTTGCTGGAGTTTATGTTTTTTTATTTGTTTTCTAAAACAAAAGAAAAAAACAATAAATAAAATGATAATAATTAAATTTTCTTGAGTTTATGTTTTTTGAAGATTTTTTTTTCTAAAATAATTTAAAACGAAAAATAAAAAAATTAAGAAACTAAGATAAATAAAAAAATAAAGAAAAAAGAATTAACTTTTCTTGAGTTTATGTTTTTTAAAGATTTTTTTTTCTAAAATAAGAAAAAAACAATAAATAAAAAAAAGAAACTTTTAACCAAAAATGAAAAAATTAAATTTTGTATCAGAAAATGGAAGAATAACATTTCTAACCAAAAATGGAAGAATTAAATTTCAAAACAATATTGGAAGTATAAGATTTTCAAAAAATAATGGAAGAATTAAATTTTCAATTGAAAATGGAATAATTACATTTTTATTTAGTTTGTGTTTTTTAAGATTTTTTTCTCATGTAAGGAAAAAACAATACATAAATAAAATAAATAAACTTTCAACTAAAAATGGAATAATTAATTTTTCTGGAGTTTATGTTTTTTGAAAATTTTCTTTTTTTGAAAAAAAGAAGAAAAAACAATAAATAACAAAATAATAATTGAATTTTCGTGAGATTATGTTTTTTAAAGATTTTTTTTCTAAAAAAAGAAAAAAATAAATGAATAAACTTCAAAATAAGAATGGAATAATTAAATTTTCAACCAAAAATGGAATAATTGAATTGTCAACCAAAAATAGAATAATTAAATTTCCTTGCATTTATGTTTTTTAGATTTTTTTTCTTAAAAAAAGCAATAAATATAAAAATGAAGAAACTTTCAAGCAAAAATGCAAGAATAAATCTTTTAAACAATAATGGGAGAATTATATTTTTAACTAACAATAGAATAATAGAATTTTCTTGATTTTATTTTTTTGAAAGATTTTGTTTTCATAAAAAGGAAAAAAACAAAAAAAAATAAATAAACTTTTAACTAAAAATGGAATAATTAAATTTTCTTGACTTTATGTTTTGAAAAATTTTTTTTCTCAAAAGAGAAGAAACAATAAATAAAAAAATAATTCTTAAATTTTTTTTAATTTGTGTTAAATTAAAATTTTTTCTAAAAAAAAAACAAACAATGAATAAATAAACTTTTAACAAAAAAATAACTGAATTTCGTTAATTTTATGTTTTTTAGAGTTTTTTTTTCTAAAACAAGAATAAAAGCAGTAAATAAATGATAATTAAATTTTCTTGAGTTTATGTTTAACATTTTTTTTCTATACAAAAAAAAACTTCCAACCAAAAATGGAAGAATTAAATTTTCAACCAAAAATAGAGGAATAAAATGTTTAATCAAAATGGAATAATTAAATTTTCTTGAGTTTATGTTTTTTAAAGATATTTAAAAAAAGAAAAAAAGCAATATATAATAAAATAATAATTACATTTTCTTAAGTTGATGTTTTTTATAGATTTTTTTTAAAAGAAAAGAAAACAATAAATAAAAATAAATAAACTCTCAACCAAAAATGGAATAATTAAGTATTCTTGAGTTTATGTTTTTTAAATATTTTGTTTCTAGAAAAATAAAAAAAAATAAGTAAAAAATAAAAATAAACTTTCAACCAAAAATGGAGTATTTAAATTATCTTGACTTTGTTTTTTATAGAAAAAAAAAGAAACAATGCATAAATAATTAAATTTTCCTGAGGTTATGTTTTTTAAAGATTTTTTTTTCTAAAAAATAAAGAAAAAACGAACAAAAAAATAAATAAACTTTCAAACAAAAATGGAAGAATAAAATTTTCAGCTAAAGATGGAATAATTACAATTTTATAGACTTTACGTGTTTTAAAAAAAAGTTTGTCGAAAAAAAAGAAAAAGAAAAGAATGAATAAAAAAATAATAATTAAATTTCCTTCAGTTTATGTCTTTTAAAGATTTTCTTCCTGAAAAAGAAAAAAATCAATGAATAAAAAAGTGTCCTTCACACGAAACCGCGTGCTAACGTTCTACACTCTACAGTGAGTGTCTTCGCTATATGTGCCAAACGAGTGAAGCCTGTTGCATCGATTTTCCGGGTGGCATTCCAGAAGCGTAAATTCCATTCAAGAAAATAATATAATAGCACAAAAATATTTTTAAAATGGCGATTAAAACTGAGGATTTTTTTCGCTTCGATTTATTTAAGACAATATAAATAATAAAATAAAATAATAATAATAAACACAAACGAGACATTGTGGATAATTTTGAAAAAGTACTTACTTCAACCCGATGTTCTAAATATGTGAAATCTTCACAAACACACAAACACACAGCTGTTTTTGTAATCCTGTTTGCACTTCTTCACAATTTCGAATGGCAAAAGTTGCATGCGGAAGCGCAGGTGTCTTCGTTTGCGGCGTGTGGCGCAGATGTTACAAAACAGGATAAAATGTACCGCAATGAGGAATTTTTGTCGATTTTAATTGAAAATATTTGACAAATATTTGTGGAGGCTGATTAAATTTAGGACCGGTGAAAACAAACACATTCGGTCATCCGACGCTGAGAACAACTGCCGCCTGGGCGTGTTTCCGTGGTCGTGGTCCGAAAATCACTGGTGTTGCGAATAGGAGATGGGTAACGGTAATAGTGAGTTTGTCGACTGCCGACGTGAGCGCGTTTACAGTGCGGGGCATTTATAGTGCAGTGCGTTTACAGTTCAGCGCGCAGTCGAAAAGTAATTATTTTTATTTTTTTTTTAAATCCTTATTTTTTTTATCGACATTTGAGTTAAAAGATTTCATAAGAAGCCCTAGCGGACGGCGTGAATGGAGTGATTACTAAATTGCGTTACCGTGAAGTTGTAAAAATGGTGGAAATAGTACATTACAGTGGGTGGAAACTAAGATAGGCTTTTCCGGTATAGCATTTATAGCGGAACAACACGGGTTTCATATTTTAGATGGCGCTGATAATTGTCTATAGTTGTGTGTGTACGCATCGTATACAAGGCACGCCTCAACACAGTCACATTTAAAACGGTTTGTTTTGACGTTTTGAAATTATTTTGTGTTTGGTTAAGTTTGTGTCATTTTAAAATATATTGTGTCATTTCAATATATAAATTAAAA
>JAUELO010459421.1:0-12581 GCA_032357855.1 Amphibolips quercusostensackenii
ATAATAGTGAAAAACACTTGGAAAATGATTTTTTCAATTAAAAAAAAATGTTTAATAATTCCATAGCCTGATTTTATGTCCCAAATCTGGGTTTTTATTTCACTGCAAAAGCTAGTTGCAAAATAAAGGTGCAGTTTTGTAAAGTAATCTCTCGCAATTTCTCTCCTTGTGCTTTTCAAATATTCTATATTGGTTGAAAAAATGCATATACTGCTGAATCTCCATTTTGTCCCTCTCCAACCTATCTAGATCTCAGAAGATGTACTTAGTAAAAAGAGGTTACTTTAATATGCATGACATACGAGTAGTGTTATAGCTGCAATCAGCTGTCAGTTCTATACTTGTTTTCAAAATTTCTAGTAATTAAAGTGCTGCAAGAAAAGATATAGTAAATAGACTTTAAAAAAGATATCACAGATAATATTGATAATTTTTTTTTTAATATGGTCCTGCAATCAGTGATTTTGTATACAAGAGGGGGCTACGTATATCCGAGACAACTTAGAGTTTTCCGTTGTCCCACTGTGGGACTACTTGAAGATTTAACTGTATATACAAAGAATTTGGTCAATTTCGATTTATAGTAATAGGGTACTTGGTACAATCGTTAACTACTTTTTAATAATTGGGCACCTCACTTAAGCACGCTCATGTGAAAGATTGCTCACGAATGAAAGTACTCATAAATATTGCAGGACAAAGCGTAAATAATTCCGCAGTGTATTTGACAAGGAATGTTAGTGCAATGTCGTGCGTTTAGGTAATCGTATTAGAAACGGTTATTGGCTCCAGCAAATGATTATGCGATCTAGTGACAATCGTGATGTGAGTCTTTATCAAATTAGTTATCTATCTGTTTATTTTAAAATTACGTTTGACGCTCACAGTGTTTTTCTTCAATTGTTAAACTGGAAAAGTTTCTCAAGTAGCCAATGATTGTACCGATTATCCTATGTACTATTCGTGCACTTCACTTTAATTATAGTGTATTTGATAAAACACTTTTTCATTCGTCCGTAAAGCACTCAATAGAGATAAAAAACTAGTCTTTTTGGAAAAATTTTTTAATATTCGTTTAGGATTGTATTTTAGTTTTTAAATTACCTGGTCTAAGGGGCGGCGCTTGGGGGTCCATAGATTCTGTAAAAAAAATATAGATATTTTATTTTAACGATATATTTCAACAATCTCCAAAGCTGATGGTAGAAATAAATTTAAGCTCTGATTGTTTTATTCCTTAGATAATTATTATAATAACTGCATGCATATTTAGTGGGGGGGCTGCTAAAATGGTGTTTGTACCTCGCAATCTAATTAAGATAACAGGATTGTTCTTATATGGCTTAACAGTACTTTAAATTCGCTCATATGCACCAAGAAGAAAATTAATTGCGCTCAATTATAAAACCTTGTAATCGGGACTCGGCTTTAGCAAGGTGAACAATGGAACGCGTTTTATTAATTTCGAAAAATAGAAAGGTGCATTTATTAAACCAAACAACATATAAGTAAAATCTGCGTTGTTGTCTGAAGTAATAAATGCAGTCTTTGTTTGAGCCTTTTTATTTAAGTAAAATTGTATATATCCCATTTATAGATCTAATGTTACTATTAAATTAAAATTGCTGAGCTGGGCCAACGCGTGTCCATGTTTGAAAAAAGATAGTGAATTTTTTCTGCTTTTTGTTGAACTAGCAATAGTCTACTACTAAGCGCGGTTCCACATATTTCTTTTTGATTGAAAGTTCTGGTCCTCATTACTGAGATACGGTATCAGTCACTAACCCATATTCTCTATGTCCGTTCACAATCTTTTTTGTCATATGACGTTCTAACTAGCTTGCAGAAAAGGCCTTCCTTAACACTGATTTACTATTCGCTATTTTCTTCGATGTTGATATCTAATGCACTAATCGGTTTCCATTTTGAAGTCTCGTCGTAAAGTTCTTGGATTCAAGAACTCGATGTTTTTGTGATTAATTTGCCTCTGTTGATTTTTCTTGTCGTTGTACTGGTGTTTATACCAAAAATCAGAAATTTATTTTTCTGATTTACTACTTTTTACTCAAATTTTCTTCTCCAGAAATTTTACCTAGCTGCGCGAACTCACTGTACACAAATTCTAGAGTGTTGTCAGTTTTATAAAAATCGACAAGCTTTAAATCGGTAAACGACCTTTCGTTTAAGACGTCAACTGCTTGGCTGCCGTCAGACACAGCTGGCAATTTCACTCCAGGATTTTTGACACCATCAATTGAAACAGTGGCGCAGACGTATCCAGGAAACTTCGTAACGAAGTGTTGTGAACCGAAGCTCTTAGGAGAAATCATCTTTTACGACCTTTTAAATACGAAAATCAAAACCAGTGACGCTTTAATTGTGCACTTCGCTGGTCCGGGATCAATTAGTGCAATTATTAAATTATCACTGACTAATGCTTCTTAAATATATTGACGAACAGCAATATCTGCCTCTTCTGTCTTGATTAGTTGAATCTCCGTGTTCGCCGTAGTTTTGTTTCTGTAACAGTGTTTGCGTCTAACCTTTTTTTCCACACTTGGCACAACTCTGTTCCTTCTGAGGCTCCCGACAATTTCTGGACATGGGTCCAAATATTTTACAATTGTAACACTTCAGCTGACCTTCGGCGTTCAAAACAGGTAGTTATTTGTCTGTATTGTTGCAGGAAGTGGAAGTCGCTGGCGTTTTTTGGTTGAAATATCTTCAGTTGTTTGCGTTTTAGCTGTATTCTTCGTAGTCTCAGGTTTCTTATCAGCGCTCATACAATTATGTTCTATCATATCATGTATAAATTCATTGACGTTAACATGTATCCGCGCTCAAATCGCGTGAATGGATCACGCGACCGTAGTCCTGTTAGGACATTTCTTAATGTCTTTAATAGACATACTCAGGTCTCCGCAAAGTCAAACTTTACTCTATATGTATGTTGTAAGAAAATCTTGACGCTCTGTATCCTCTAAATCATCTTTTTCCATCTCTACGTAGTGCTGCTGGTTACAATAAATGTGTTCGTAAAGGCTTGTGTAAATGCCTCCTAGAAGGTGAAACTCTTGGCACCCATTTTATACTTATTTTATCAACCGTCGATTGAATGTGCACAAGTTTCTTCCAGCACAAAACTATAGGTCCGTCGGTGTAACGTGCTTATCCCGTTGACAGTCTGCAGCAAATTTTTTGCTTTAAATGTTTCGATTCCTCCCTTAAGATATTTAATATTTTTCGTTATATCTGGCATGACATAGTAGTTTACCCTCAGTTAATTATTAGTGGAATTATTATTATTTATATTAGTGTTTGGTACGTTTGCCTATGCTCGATTGCACAAGCATAATAACACCTGCGCTCTACTTTTGCCCCCTCTAACAACTCCTGGTCTTGTAAATTTCCGTGTCGCATTTGGACAACCTCAGCATGTCCTATTCTGGAATTTGGTGGTACTTTCTATGTTTGCAAAGGACTGATTTCGACGAACTCGCCCCATTTTTCCCGAACATCTTTGATAAGGACGATCTAGATCTCGACCTGAAACTTCATTTTGTGCAGTATGCATATTTCTGATAACAAAATCTTTAAATTGCTCAAGTGCGACATCCCCACTCCCCATTGCCATATTGTCTTCACGACGAATATTCTAGACGCCATTGTCAAGCCACGCCGCAACTATTTTGTACTGTTGACTGTTGCGCGTTCGGACGCAGACTGCGGAACCTTCGAAGGACCTACTGAAAGCACACACACGCACATTTTGCGCTCGTCGCTCACTTATGCTAACGCACATCTTTCGCACTTATATTTGCACATAAATTTTCTGATCGCTTTCAGTGGTGACAGTCAATTTTAAATGAAATCTTGCTTTTCTGTATTTAGTAGTATTAAATATAAGAAAGTTTGTAAGTTATTAAATGTGGAGAACAACAAAAAATTTTGAGGTAACAATCATATAGAGATAGATGTATAAAGGTACAGAGAGAAAAAGAGTTAACTGAAATACTTTTTTGTAGAAAATTATCTATTTGATTTACAAATATAGTCAGGTTTCCACTCTGTATACACAACTCAGAGCATTAACTTCACTGCCCAACAAAATGTGACCTGTGTGCTTATGGAATAAGATATGTCATTTTCAGAGAAGTTTTTTGTACTGAATCCGAATCTGGCCTGCATTTTTTTGCAGCACGTCAGGTTTTCGAAATTTTTTGTTTCAAATTTTTTCTTTAATTAAAAATCAGGAAAAAGAATGTTGTACAAAATTTGTTCAATAAAAATCAATATATGATTTCGATGAATTATTAAATGACAATTTCAACGGCAAGCTTGTTTCTGTAATATCTTATACGGTTGCTGAGATAATGTAGAAAAACTGGGGCTATCACCGTTTAAAAGATACATGACAGAGATGTTGTTTTTTTCTACAGAGTTGACAATTTGACGGCTTACACATACTTAAAGCGTATCATTGTAATGTTTCTAGTATTTCATTCTACCACAATCTTCAATATCTGCAAATTTCACATTATTTACGGAGTTTATTAATTTCTTAGTGTCAGAAGTATTAAATTCTTTGGATTCTTAAGCAGCTTTTAATCACGCAGGCGTCACACGGGCGCTGTGCACGTAATACAAAGGATCGATCGGGAAAAGTGTACACAGCGCATGCGCTACTGCCATCTACTATAGCGCGTGCGCCACCCCCTTTTTACTATGTCACGTGCGACAGCTCTAAGCTCTCCTGCGTATCGTGCTTCATGCTGTTTGCGTTTCGTGCTAGACCTCTGCGGAGTCACATGTATGCTTCCTATACTCTAGGACTAGAACTTATTCCTGCTGAGCACTAAATCATTAGCAGTGATTGTGAGCTATCATTTAACACTCATTCTGCAACAATTGCAAAATAAAGCGTAGTTAAAATAAT
Organism: Amphibolips quercusostensackenii; assembly: GCA_032357855.1. Lineage (NCBI taxonomy): Eukaryota > Metazoa > Arthropoda > Insecta > Hymenoptera > Cynipidae > Amphibolips > Amphibolips quercusostensackenii. Next base: position 4,937 of record JAUELO010459421.1, read on the forward strand.
CATGCCGATAGCTCCTGCGACGTTTGCGGTGTTTTTGTCCCACGAAAAAAAGACATAAGATTTCTTCTGCAATGCAAAAAAATTACAAGATTTTTTCTCAGATAAAGGCCACAAATTGAAAAAAATTTAAGATACTAAACAGTTCCTGTTCAAATTGTGCCATTTCATTAAGGTCAGTATATTAAGGGAATTTCGATCATATTTTTAATTTTCCTTCCCCCACTTTTTGGGGAGAACCTCTGAACCATATCGATAATTGTTATTTCTCTTTGACAAATGTTAATGGCTACTCATCGAGATGCAAGGACTTCATAATTTACCCTAATTTTTTTTCCTTGACAAAAGCTGCATCTGACCGTAAAGAGTGTTTCCCGGTTAATTCCACAAAAAGCAAAGCAAAAGAAATCAATTATTCTAATAAAAATTAAACTATAGAACATAAGCTGACGAGAAACTTGCCACAATTATTTGATTGAAAAGAATTGAATAATTTAATAAGAAATCTAAATTTATGTAAAAATAAGTCTGAAATCTTGGGCTCTAGACTCAAAGACAAAATTTGCTCGAGAAAGATGTAAAACTCTTTCATTTTTTAAAATTAGAAGTAAGATTTAACAAAATTGTTTTCAAAGCAAGATAGTCTCATGTATTGCAACGATGAAGATGGACTAATGAAGGCCATTGGTCATAAATAATAACTAGAGAATTGGCGTTTATTCATTGATTCGAACCAGCACAGTTTGAAAGCTGTTCTCTTGCACAACATAAACGAATATCCATCAATACCCGTTGCTCATGCCACCAATTTAAAAGACTGCTATAATGTCATGAAACTTCAACTTGACAAAATAGATTACGAGCTACATAAATAGTTTATCTGTAGTGATTTTAAAGTAATAAAAATTTTCCTCAAGTTGCAATCTGATTACACAAAATATTGTTGCTTTCTATGCACCTAAGACAGCAGAGGACGAGACAAATATTACAGTGTTAAAGTTTGGCCAGCGCGACCGACGTTAAAACCTAGAATGATGAACGTTCCTCAAGAACCACCGGATGATCCCCAAAAGATCTTCTTTCTAGAAAATATGCAGCAATTTATTATTATTTTCCAACAAAAGCTAACAACATGAAGAATAGATATTTTGAAGACGCAGTACAATGATTCGCTTCAAGTACGTGTAAGCTGTCAAATTGGCAACTCCGTAGAAAGAGACAACTTCTCTGCCATGTGTCTTCTGAACGGTGACAGCCTAAACCCTATTTTTTAGGTTTTTTGGTCATTGAAAAACAAAGAATATGACGCCTAGAACAGTAGATAAAAAATTTGTATTCAACTAATTATGCAGTTTTTTGCAAAACCACTTTTTTCGTGTTCTTCATGAGTTTCTTTAGATTATCTCGGCAACCGTATATGATATCGCAGAAAAAAATTTGTTGTTGCATTTAACAATAAAAAATGCATCTAAGTGATATATTAATTGCCACTGAAAACATTTGTTACATAATTATATCTCCTGATTTGTAATTTATAAAAAAAAAATGTTGATCTAAGAAATCTCGAAAACCTGACGTGCTCCAGAGAAATGGAGGCAAGATTCGGATTCAGCACAAAAAAACTACTCTGAAAATGATATGTCTCATTCCATGAGCACATAGGTCACATTTTGTTAACCAGTGCTTTTGTATCCGGGTCTTACAGATGTATTCTTTGTAATTTTCATACAACAAAAAATTAACAGCTTGCCAAATTATAACAAATATATAAAAAAAATACTTGTCCCAAAAGGTTCTCTTGAATTCACTGCTGTGAGGGAAAACAGTAATAAGAAAGTCTTTAAGGACACGAAGATGTACGAATGTATGCTAGATAAAGATTGTGCAAAGAATAAGAAATGGTTCTCTATTCTTTAATTGTTAGCTAATTTCAAGTAAGGAAATTATTTTTTTAGGTGTCGTTTGAAAATCCCATAAAGATAGCATTACTAGCATTAGTTTGATTAAAGAATCTTTTTAATCTGAAGCTGGATGTGTTTAACCCTACGCAAAAGACTGAAATGGTGCACGTCGTGCCCAGACAACTAATCGACAACAACCTTGAAATCCACACAGAGCAAAAGATATTATATAGATAACTAGATTCTTTATTTTTTTTATAAATTCACATACTTAATATCTTTTATCAGTTCAAACATATAAATTACAGAAAACTATACTATTTAATTCTACTTTAAAAGTTTTATAACACTCTAATCTATAAAATACATTCACATGGTTCGGTATATATTATGCATATAATGAAATATTTTAACATATGTTTACTGTTTGAACAAAGATTCAAGCAAAACATGTTTAATTTGATTTATTGAAAAAAAAGCTTACAGGGCTGTAAAGCACCTTTGAGAGCTAAACAGAGTATACACATAATACAAATAATAATCAGTATTGATTCCTTTAGAATCAAACCGTAGGGCCAATGACAAGGCCACCGAACGCGTCCTCGGATTGCGGATAGAGGGTTTCTGTACCAAGAGTTTCTGCTGAAGATGGTTAAAATAATTAAAAAGCAGTGGCAGACAATTGTCCAGGGATGGTTTCAAAGTAATAATTTCTAAGCGAAGGCGTAACTACCGTGCCGAAAGCTGTATAGCACCTGGGTGAGGTGTCTCAAACGGTGACTCTGGGATACCAGGCGACCTCTCAGAGTATGCAGCCTTATCCTTGTATGCAGGGCTCTACAAGGACGAAAGAACCCTTCTTCTAGCTGCTCGTGGGAACAAAAATGCCAGCACTTAACATATTTGTAGTAAGTGCAGTTCAAAACAATTAAACGCGCAGGGTTCCCGACGATGGGTCGGATAACAATGCCGTCTACTCTAGACTTGGGAAAGCCAATCAAGACGGAGTCAATGTAATGGACTGACGAAATGTCAATACCTTTGGGTAGACGGATCGACCTAATAAAGACCTGCTAGAGTGCTATGATACTAGTATGACTTCTGTACGAGATGATCACATGGCACGACTGCATGCTTTGTTGTGCGAGAAACACTTAGATCTCTCGCACTTTTTGCATCAATGTCTGCAAAACCATGCCAGAATACTTCGGATAAGAAGCTGTGTAAGCGAAGCGCCTACCTAACCGCACCTAGAACAAGCCGACAACAGAAAAAAAATAGCGATACTGAGACCAACTGCGGCCAGGCATCCAATAGAGAAATAGCAATGCTTCAGGACACGGAGAAACATCAACATTTAGGTTCTCTCAAACCTAAAGATCAGGCTGAACTGTATGACGAGCTTCGTAGAGATTTTTCCGAAGAGTCTGACCTCTGAACCATCAATTGTAGCATATATAATGCAGCGAGAGCTTTGGCAAATGTAAACCTTAAAACAAAACCAAAGGTTGATCATAAGACCAAAAGATAATTGCATTAACTTAGCACAAAAATAGGCTGGGCAAAGCAGTACGCGTGCCGCATTCAGTGTGTAATTGACTATATGACGTCTGGCAGGAATTTCACTGTCAAGGTTCGAAAATTCGCGCACAACCTGCAGATCCAGCATCACACACCTAACAAGTTAAGCTGCTGACCGTAAGGCAGCATATTGTTGATAGAAAACGAATACTATTTGACGCTAGGAGAATTCAAGAGCGGAGAGAGAAGTCGTTCAGAGATAATGAGCAGTTTTTCTCTGACCCATCTCGACCCTTCTAAGATCCTCCAGTTACTGTCGACCTGTCAGGCTGCACAGTGCTTTCATTTTTTGGTCAACTGGCTGCAAGGTTCGAATAGACTTGCGGATAAATTTTTTAAATTTCAAATTAATAGATTTTTAACGTTTTTGACCTAAACGGATCCAACCGTTAAGGCTTGCATTTTGAAAAAATTAAAACTTTAAATTAAAAATAAAGAAATTTAAACAAATATCTGAAAATCTCTCCAAATAATCAAAACCCTTCAAAATTATTTTCTCCTTGTGAATACTTTCTTTGAAATTTACCAAGATATTATAAAATCGCGTTAAATTTTGTAAAAATCCTATGAAATTTTATCAAATTTTCTGAAATTATAGAAAATTTTCTAAAATACGTTGAGAGATTTTAAAATACCACCATAAAATCATTAAAATCCTCAAAAATCTTAAAAAATCTCTGGAAATCTTTTAAAATATCTTAAAATCATTAAGATCGTTGAAAAACCTCTGTGGTTCTTAAAATCTCTTAAAAATGACTCTTCTTGTTCTTAAATACCTTGAAATGTTTTAAATGCCTCGAAAGTCCTTCAAGTTATTGAAATACCAAAAAAATTCTTTGGAATCTTAAAATATTCCTAAAAATATTGCAAGTTCTTTCAAATCTTTAAAATCAATTAAAACTTTATGAAGCATAAAAAACTGCCTTGGAGTCTTTTAAAATATGATAAAATATTTCAAATCTCTTGAATCACGTCAAATTAATAAAAAGATTTTGAACAATCTTTAGGATCTTCGAAAATACCCTAAACTATTTCACATTATTTAAAACCATATAAAATCCCTTGAAACTTTAAAAAACAAGCTAGAGTATTTTTAATCCCTTGAAATTTTCTCAAATTATTAAAATAAATGAAAAAATTACTTGGAATCTTCAAAAAGTTTCTAAAATATTTCTAATCCTCTAAAATCTTGAACAAATAACTTTCAACTTTTTCAAAGCTCACGAAAATAATGCACAAATATTTTTAATATTCTATGATATTCCAGATCCTCTTAAACCAATTAAATTACTAAAATCAATTGAATTACTGAAATCAATTGAATTACTGAAATCAATTGAATTACTGAAATCAATCAAAAATTATTTAGAATCTTCCAAAATACCCTTGAATATTTCAAGTTATTTCAAATCTTCTAAGAGCACTTAAATATGCTTTAAAATATTTAAAAGTAACTCTGAAATAGTTTAAATAATTTTCAATCAAATCAATTACTAAATTACTCAAAAATTTCTTGGAATTTTTTAGGATACTTAAAAATACATATTTTAAACACTTTTAAATCTTTTGAGATTTGTTTCAATTTCTTAAAGCGCTTGAAAGTTCCTTGAAACTAACGTTCTTAACTACTTGAATCCTTGCTTAAATTGTATTAAAAAACAGGAATTATTTTTTAACTTGATAAATCCGGAATCAAACATTTTTAATGATAAATATAATAATTAATTGAAATTTGAATCCTAAGAATGTGTCGTTGAACATTCTCCACATCCTCCCAAAACTTCCTTCAATCCCCGCGCCGTAGTTTGAAAGTATGTGGCTAGTCCCCTCATATTCCTCCAAGTTCCTCCTATGTCGATTTATATATCGTTTGGATATATTGCGCAAAGTATTAAAGTTTCCCAAAAGATTTTAGAAACATTTGAATAAAAGATTTAGAGAATACCAAAAAATTTGCGCGAATCTTCCCGGAAGTACGTGAGTGTCCGCGTATGCAGGAAGGTTCCTAAGAAAGGTCCGTAGAATATTGGTGATGAATTTCATTGGTTGAATGTATGTAATTTATATAATGCAGATTTTTCATGATTTTCTTGATTTCCTAGTCAAAACGAAAAAAAGTGAAAGTAAGCCTTAATGTACTGGGGAGGTGATTGCCGGTTTCACCATCCTGTAGATCCGCGTCTGTTCCTGCAACATTTTTTCGGAATTATCTTAACATTCTGTAAGAATGTTTCACGAATATGCTGGTGAACTTTTGTGCTGTTTAGATTCATGAAGAGCGCGAATAACATTGAAGGAGATAACAATGTCAAGTTTTTAAATGAGTCCGAAATATTTCAGGATTTTCTCTGGAGTAGATTCATTATATAATAATTAGCTTAAATATTTTATAACTCAAAAATTGAAACTTTAACTGATTTTTGAAAAAGGAATTTCCTGAATACACCAGAATCTCGGTTAAGGATCCTGCGGTTTAGTAATTCTTCAAACTGCTGGTCCTGAGAGTCTATCAGCTCGCGGAGTCGAGGAAAGTTTGTAAATAATGCGTCGCTACCGGTAGCGGAGCGATAAAAACGGGCAGTGCCCTCAGTGAATAATTCGATCATCTGTCAGCGTACACGTCAGTTTGTTTTTAGTGTTTAGCGAGGTGACTTGATTTCTGTTGTGTGACGACTTGATAAAATACTGAAGAAAAGTAGATAATCGAAAGTTGACAACTGAACGTACAATTTATGGAATTAGGCAAAATAAAGTGTACGTAAGCATTTAATCAGTGTTTGACCTATTGCCAGGGCCAATTAAAGAATTTAATTAGGAATTTCATAATAATAACCTATAAAATGTTTTTAATTTACACTGTTATTAATTCCTAATAAAAAAACCTTGCATAAAACTTCTTGTTTTTTGAAAAAAACTACGAAGTTCATCACTAAAACAAAAACAAGTTTATTATATAGAAATTTAAATATTTCATTATTGTGTCAATTGATCTTGGTTTCGTTCCAAAATTTAACTATTTATTGAAAAATTAAAGTTCTTTATCAGAAATCCATTTCTTTGTGATCAAGGCTATTTGCAGGCAACCCCCGGAATTGTTCTTGAACCGAAGTTATGGTTTTTTTGTTTCATACAATGAAGTGAGTCCAATCGCTTAAATTTAGCACATCCTGTATACATAGAATGAGAATTGTGCTTTGCTAGTCCAGTGGTAACGCACTTGACTTAGAGCCTCGGCGGATAGACGAAATGGCTCAATTCTCCGTACCTGCGAATTTGGATTTTTTAAACTACCTTCTGCTACATTGCATGTATTGCAATATTTGTATGGCAATACAACAGTACTCTTCCTAGAATCTAAATCACCATGTATTGGACCGTTGCATTACATTTCAGAAATAAACTACCAATACCTTTAATGAGAAATTTTAAGATATTTTTTTTTACAGTGGATAAAAAAGGATGTTAGTACAATCGTTAAAATATCGTTCTATTAAATCTCATGTAAAATACAATTACTGGTTTTTATGTTTCAAATGGTAGTACGGCCCATATCAAAGTTGCTCACTGAATATTATAAATGAGATTTTTCATTTGCACAATCACACAATATAAGAAATACTTTTTATTTCTAAATTCTTTAGAAATGCATGTTTAAATTAAATTTTCAATACTTTTTAGACCGAAAGTCAGGAAAAAATTTAATTTGTGAAAGTAAATTTTTATTTACTTTAAAGATTCATTTTAGAAAATTTAAATTACATCATACAATATTAAAATATGACAAAGAGGTGCAGTTTTTAACAAAAATAAATGTTGACTTTTTTCATCTTATTTAAACATAAAACGATAATTATGGCATCTTCATTTTATCCATTAACTTAAGGGTTCATTAAAAAATATGGTTAAGAAATAATCGGTGTACTTTTTCTTTTAGAGGGAGCGGAGCTGACAGGAGGACCATCACAATCACCACCAGGATCACCGCCAAGATCAAGTTCACGAAAACGACTAGCGCCACGATCACCGCCATTACCACCGCTACGGTTCAACGGTTACGACATAGGTGCTTAATGTAATAGTGTTTGCTTGAAGTAAAGTGCATAAATGGCACAGGTATATATAAATAATAAAAAGGGTTAACAACCACCGCATGGCCCTACTAGCCA
>JAUELO010459425.1:0-22348 GCA_032357855.1 Amphibolips quercusostensackenii
AGGAATTAGTATTAATTATTATATAATACCAGGTCTCGGATCGTGCGACTTATTCGACTTTTTTGAAAAAATGCGATTTTTCTAAAGAAAAATACGACTATTAGACGTTTTTCTGTTTTTCTCAGAAGTTCGTTATCCTTAGTTTCATTTTCTTTCAAAAATAAAACCGAAAACTAGACAAAATTGTAACATTTTAATTCGGAACATTAAAAATTAAAAATTTCTCAGTAAAGCTTTATACTGACAAAATTTTTAATTAGTAGTGCTTGAAATTGAAACATTTCTAATTTTCTGAATCCGTATTCAAAGATTTAATTATTTTCAAAATTCAAGCCTTAATAAATGGACATTTGTAAGTCAAAAATGTTTAAAATTGATTACCATTACTATATTTGGCTAAAAGTTTTTTTTTCTTTTTATTAAAAATTAGACTATTTGGCTGAAAAGTTAATCATTTTGTTCAAAATTATCTCTTTTGTCGAAAATTTAATTATTTTGTTGAACGTTCGCCTTTTTGGATAGAAAATTCACCCTTTTGGATTGACAATTCCTGTTTTGTGGTGGAAAAGTGATCTTCTCTGTTGAAAATCCATCTTTCTTGGTTGAAAATGAATTTTTTTATTTTTAAATTATGATTAGAAGTCCAACTATTCGGTTAAAAATAAATATTTTCTCAAATCTTACTATTTGGATGAAAATTTAATTATTTTATTAAAAATTCGTCTTTTTTGTTTGTAAATTTAACAGTTTTATTGAACATTTTCCTTTTTATAAAAAAATTAACCTCTTGGATTGAAAATTCCTCTTTTATGGTGGAAAAAGTCCCTTTTGGTTGAAAATAAAACTTTTTGTTGAAAGTTTAACTGCCTTCTAAAAAAATCGTCTTTTTGGTTGACAATTCAACTATTTGTTAAAATATTCATCTATTTTTGTTAAAAATTAGTCTTTTTCGATTGAAAGTCCAACTATTTGGTTGAAAATAAATATTGCTTTTTTATTTAACTATTTGGTTAAAAATTTAATTATTTTATTGAAAATTTATTTATTTTTTTGTTTTAAAATTCATCCTTCTTTGTTGAAAATTAAATTTTTTATTGGAAATTCAACAGTTTTTTAAAAAAATCGTCTTTTGCTTGTAAATTCAACTATTTGATTAAAAATTCATCTATTTTATTGAAAATTCGTATCTTCTGATTGACAGTCCAACTGTTTGGTTAAAAATTATTATTTTTTAAATTCAATTATTTCGTGGAAAATTCAATGATTCTGTCGTAAAATCACCTCTTTTGGTTCAAAATTTAATTTTTTTGTTGAATATTCCGCTTTTGGATAGAAAATTCATCGTTTTGGATTGAAAATTCCTGTTTCTTGTTATCTACTTTGGTTGAAAATAAACTTTTTATTCAATTTTCGTCTCTTTTGATTGAAATTCGAACTATTTGGATGAAAAGAATAATAGAACTAATAAAAATTTAAGGTATATTAATGTAAAATTTTATTATTACATGTTCAGTTAAAGTAATTAAATTTCAACCAAGAAAAAGGAAATTTTCAAAAAAAATAGTTTAATTGTAAACCAAACTGATGAATTTTTGATAAAAAAATGAATTCTCAACAAAAAGTGTAATAGGTAATATTTCCACTAAAAAATATTGTAATTTTTAATAAAAAAACTGTTAAATTAAACTAAAAAATACAAATTTTGAACGAAAGAGTTGAGTTTTTAACCAGGAAAGAATTTTCAAGCAATAAAGAAAAAAATGTTGTAAAAAAATTATGAGTTTTCAAGTCATAAAGACGAATTTAAAAAAAGTTGAATTTATAATCCAGAAATATTCGTTTTGTACCAAAATAATTGAATTTTCGACTAAAAAATACGAGTTTTTAACAAAATAAGTGAATTTTTAACAGAAAAAGATCATTTTTCTAGAGAGAATGAAATAACTACGTTTAGAGTAAAAAGAATCATCTTCAACTACAACAAATTGATTTTCAACAAAATTTGTTAAATTTTTTATCAAAAAAATGAATTTTTGACTAAAATGATGCACTTTTAATAAAAAAAATCAGTTTTCAACGAAATAGTTTAATTTCCAACCAAGAAGATAAAATTTCTACCTAAAAAAAAGACAAATTTTCAACATAATATATGAATTTTCAACTAAAAAATATATTAGTTAAATTTTAAGTTAAAAAAATAAGTTTTTAACAAATTGAAGTAAATTTTCAAGGAAATAATTAAATTTTTAACGAAAAAGATTAACTATGTATAAAAAAATTGACGAGCAGTCAAATAGTTGAATTTTTAGTTAAAAAAATTAATTTTCAAATCTAAAAAACTAATTTTCAACCAAAAGGATTAATTCGCTACAAAAAAAATTAAGAAAAGACATTAATTTTCAAGCAAATATTTTAATTTTTAATGTAATTTTCAACCTAATAGTTGAATTTTCTACCAAAAAAGAAACAAAATTTCAACAAAATAGATTAATTTTCAACTAAAAAATGTAAATTTTTAACGAACAATATAAAAGTTTAATTTTCAGTTAGAGAAATAAGTTTTTAAGCAACTTAAATAAATTTCAACAAAATAGTTATATTTTCAACCAAACAAATGATTTTTCTACCAAAAAGATTAAATGTCTGTATATAATCAAAATTCAAATAAAAATGAAATAGTGAAGTTTTTAGTTAAAAAATGAATTTTCAATAAAAAAAAACTAATTTTTAATAAAAGAACTAATTTTCCATAAAAAAAAATAATTCTCAATAAAAAGACTAATTTTCAATTTTAAAAAAAAATGAAATTTCTACCAAAAGATTAATTTTCTGCAAAAAAAGAATAATTCTCAACAGAATACATGTATTTAACTAAATATTTTGAGTTTCAATGGAATTTTTAACCTAATAATTAAATTTTTAACCAAAAAGGTGAATTAATCATTTAGCAGATTAATATTGTACCAAAAAAAAACTTTTATAAAGTACAGAAATTTTCAAACAAATAGTTGAATTTTCAATTGATGAAGATTGATGTTTAACCAAACATAAAATAGTTAAATTTCTAGTTCAGAAATTAATTTTCAATAAAAAAAAAACAATTTTCTAATGCACCTGAAGGGCTGAATGTTCAGATGAACGAAATATTTGTCCCCAATTCCATTTTATCCATAAATTTTGCCCTAAATACCATTTAAAATATGCATTATAATTTTCCTTTAATAATCTATTTTATCCAATACAAATTAACAAAAATTTTAGCACTTTTTCTTGATGGGACTAATATATTTAAGAATTTTTTGTAATATAATAATTTCTCAAAGCTTTATAAATTAAATTTAATTAAAATTGTTTTAAAGAATAAAAAACATTTGAATTGTTCCGCACTATGGAAAATGATACGTGGAAGAAACTTGAGATCCTTGCAAAAAACCTGGAATTGTTATGGAATTTTTTTCATGATTTGAGTAGACACGCTGAGTTCAATTTTGAACAAACAAAAAAAAAGATTTTTCAACTAAAATCATGAATCATCCACCAAAAAAAATGAATTTTTAACAAAGTAGTTCCACGTTCAACTAAATAGTTAAATTTTGAACTATAAAAGTTTTTTTTTAGTTGTTATTCACGATTAGCGAAAATCTTGAAAATTTAATCATATTATATTAGCTGAAAAATCCTGGGAACAAAGTCAAATTTACAGGATGATTCGAGCAAGAACCGATTTAAATACCCTGTAAATTCCAGATTTTTCCATTTTTTTCTATAAGGTATTTATTTCAGAAAGTACGGAAAACCTCTAAAGTGCAAAGTTGTGAAGTAAAATTTGTCATATTACAGAATCAGTATGTAAAGAAAAGCTCAAATTAAAAAAAAAAAACTATCAAAAATGAACCGTTTTTGCTGAGTTTTGGTTTTTAAAATGATTATTCAAATGTAAATAGTGCAATGAAAGTATAGAAAAATGGTTATTTTTCATTTATTGTTCTAATATCATTTTACTGTTATTTAACAAAAAATAACGTGTGGTCATATAAAATATTAATTAAAATATTGTTGCATGCATCTGTCTTGATTAAATAAAATGTTACATTACAGATCTTGAATTTTTCTCAGTTTCATCATGAACATAAATGTCACATTGTTCTTGCCCTCGAACTTTAAAAATAAAATTTTAATATAAAAACAAAATAATTTAATACGTTTATGTGACAAATATGTCCAGAAAACCCGGTAAATTGAGCCTTATAAAAAATTCTAATCAAATTCAAATAGTCGAATTTAATTCTGCTTTGATAAATAGTTCATCCGGAAATACCTTGAGAATGTATTTTTGATGTTTTCTAAATGTTTTAAAAATATTAAAATTACGGTGTTCTGTTATTACGCGCGCGGAGAGTCATATTTTGTCTGGGAAAACAAAATAATCTGCCAATTTTATTTTTATTTTTCATCATGAATTTCAAATGTACTTTTTTCAGGTTCGGGTGCGATGGGAGCTTTAGATCTGCTTTCTTCAACCGGTTTTGTTAACTATTTTGGAAAGTGGACGGACCTAACTCAGGTCGAGATACCACCCTTGATTTTGAAAAAAGGAAATACTTATATTTCGCTCTATGGGCTAAGTTATATAAATGACAAGCGACTTGCGAGAATGATTCGAGATGGAAAAGTACTTTATTTTTTATATTTTTACAATGTCTTTTTTTTAATTAGACTTGCAGAACTTCAAAATAGTTGTAAGTTAAAACAATATGTACGTTTTCAGTTTAAAATGCTGCGTGCCACAGAGATTCCTAAAAGTTTCAACATGTTTGTATTGCATCAAAATCGAACATGCCACGGTTATATAAATAATCTCAATTTCATAAAGGAGGAACTGTTGCCTGACTTTCTTGATTTTATTATGTGGGGCCACGAACACGAATGTCGAATAACTCCAGAATACTATGAAGTTCCAAATTACTGGATTTCACAACCAGGTTTGTAAAATGCGTCTTCGCTGATTGGCTAAAATAATAAAAATAGATTTGAATTTCAAAAGCAGTTCAGTTCAACCATAGAGATGAATTTTCAACAAAAAGTTTAATTTTTAACTAAGAAAGCTTTCTCACTCAAGAAAAAAAAATCCAACCAAATTGTTGAATTTTCAAGACAAAAAGACAAATTTTCTATAAAATAGTTTAATTTTCTTTCCGGAAATATGAATTTTCAACAAAAAAGTTCATTTTCAAGTAAATGTATGAATCTTCTGTCAAAATAGTTGAATTTTCAACTAAAAAAGATCCATTTTTTAATAAAACTGGATCAGTTAAGTTTTCAGGTAAAAAATTAATTTTCAAACATTTAGTTATATTTTAAATCAGAGATGTGAACCGTCAACCAAAAAAATTAATTTTTAACAAAGAAGTTCAACTTACAACAAAAAATACGAATTTCCAATAAAACAATTAAATTTTCAACCAAAAAGATGAATTTTCAACACAGAAGATTATTTTTCTACCAAAAACGATTAATTGTCAACAAATGACGTCAATTTTCAACTAAATAGTTAAAAAATGGATGTGATGCTAGTCCAAATTTTATTTGATTAATTTTTAGCTTACATTTTTTTAGTTTCTAAAATTTTCTTAACTAAATAGTTGAATTTTTATTTAAGAGAATTAACTTTCGATTGATAAAACAGTTTAATTGTTTGCCAAACATTTGAATTTTCTAGCAAACTGGTGAATTTCCAAGCCAAAAAGATTAATTTTCTACAAAACAGTTTAATTTTCAGTCTACAATTATGAATATTCAAACAACAACAAAATAACTTTTAAAAAAGTAGTTCAGCTTAGAAGCTGAATTTTAAACCTAAAAAGATGAATTTCAAACAAAAAATGTAATAGTTTATATTTCAATAAAAAATAAAAAACAGTTGGATTTAACTAACAAAAATAAGTTTTCAACCAAACAGTTACATTTTTAACAACAAAAAATTCTAGAGAAAGAGATGAATGTTCCAATTTTAAATTTTCAAAGTACGAATTTGTAACAAAATGATTCAATTCTGAATGAAATGATTAAATTTGTAACTAAAACAACTACTATTATTTCTGACCTCTGAAGTAAGTCCGAGGCCTGAAAATGATATATCTAATCTATTAAAAATAGTCAAAATAATTCACTTTTCAACCAGAAAGATGAATTCTTACTAAAAAATATCAATTTTTAACAAAAAATGGGATAGTTATTTTCAAAAAAATATAATAAAAATTCAACTCAGGAAAAAATGAATTTTCAACCAAATAAGTGAATTCCCAACCAGGCAGTTCAATTTTCAACTAAAAAAGATCATTTTTCAACGAAAAATGTCGCAGTTAAATTTTCAGCTCAAACCATTGGATTTTGAACCAAGAAAAATAACAACAAATTTTCAGCAAAATAGTAGTTAAATTTTCAGAGAGATCAATTTTCAACTAAAGTGATGAATCTTCAACCAAAAGAATGAATTTTTAATAAAGGAGTTTAACTTTAAACTAAGTAGTTTAATTTCCAACCAAAAAAGATTAATTTGAACGAAAAATGTAATAGTTGATATTTCAACCAACAAATATTTTTAAAAAAAGATAAAAAACAGTTAAATACTACTAAAACGACGAATTTTCAAACAAATAATTGAATTTTCACCTAAAAAAAGATACATTTTCAACTAAAAATGCGAAAGATAAATTTTCAATAAAAAAATTAATTTTCAGCATAAAAAACGAGTTTTTAATAAAATAGTCTGTTCAACCAAGAAGATGAACTTTTAAAACCAAAAAAATGATTTTTTAACAAAGTATTTTAACTTTCAACCCAGAAGTTGAATTTACCAACGCAAAAAAACGATTTTTCAACAAAAGAAGATTTTTCAGTAAATAAAGAAAAAACTTTCATTCAAATTTTTGAATTTTGAAGCCAAAAGATGAATTTTTCTGTAAAAAAGTTGGATTTTCAACCCAAAAATATGAACTTTAACCAAAAAAGGTAATTTTGAATCAAAGAATTGCATTATTAACTGAAAATGTCAATTTGCAATCAAAAATGGAAATGTACATTTTGAGTTGAAAAAATTAATTTTAAACAAAAAATTTTCAAACAAAGAGATGAACCTTCAACCAAAAAAAAATGTTTACAAAGAAGCTTAACTTTTAGCCAAGAAGTTTAATTTTTAATTCAAAAAGATCAATTTTCAAGAAATTATGTAAACTTTCATCAAAATATATGGATTTTCAACTTGAATGGTGAATCTTCAACTGCAATAGCTAAATTTTTACTCAAAAAAATTAATTTTCAACTAGAGGTGACTTTTCAACTGAAATGATGAATCTTCAACAAAAAAAATAAAAGTTGTTCAACCTTTATCCGAATAGTACAATCTTCAACCAAAAATATGAATTTCCAACGAATAATGTAATAGTAGATATTTCAACTAAAAAAGATTTTAATTTTAAATCAGAAATAGTTGAATTCAACCTAAAAAGACGAATTTTCAACCAAATAGTTTCGATCCTCAACTAAAGGCGATTAGTTTTAAACCAAACATTTGAACTGTTATCCGAAAAACGAAATTTTTACTAAAACAGAAGATGTTTTAAATTAAAAAGTTGAATTAAAAAAAAATAGTTTAATTCGACCAGAAAAGACGAATTTTCTAACAAATAGTTAAATCCTCAACCAAATGTGATTAGTTTTAAACCAAACAGTTGCTGTTTTATCCAAAAAGATAAAATTTCTACTAAAACATAATTTTCAACAAAATAGTTGAATCCTCGTCCTAAACAAATTGATTTCCAACCAAAAATTGAATACTTAAATTTTCATTTAAAAAAATTTATTTTAAATTAAAAAAAAACGAATTTTCAACACAATATTTAAACTCTCAACCAAAAATATGAATCTTCAACTAAAATGATGAATCTTCAACCAGAAAAATGAATTTTTAACAAAGTATTTCAACTTTCAACCAAGTATTTGTTTTTTAACCTATCAAATAAATCGATGCATTTTTAACTAAAAAAGATTAAATTCCTACAAAAAGAGATAATGAATTAAGAAATGTGAAATAATAAAATTAAAATAATAAATAATGTTACTATTATCATGATGAGCATAGTTTTTATTTCATTATTTATCTGTCATTAAATCAATTTTTTAATTGTTAAGATTCGGAAATTTTACAGTACTAGATAGTTTATAATGTGATTTATAAATAAAAATCGAAAAATTAATAATTTGAAATAATTTAAAATAAACATAATTTTACTTTTATTTAAGAAATGTTGCATTTTAAAAAATTACATAATTTTGAACATTTACAACTTTATTGGTTGATTCTTAAATTTGTATCAGAAGTGATAGTGTGGATTTCTATATTTTTACCAGAAACCTTTGAACTGTTCAATTTATAAAAGATTGAAATTAAAACTTAAGCAATTTAACGTCATTTAACTTGAAATTGTTCGCTTGAATAGTATTAAAGGCTTCTATTTCATGCATGTAAATTATCGAGCGTTTAAATAAAAAGTTCTGAATTTAAAATGTTTTAAGCTTCAATTATAAAAAATAAAGATTCAGGAGATCCGATTTGAGTGCTTTAATTTGCAATTCAGCTTAGATTACTTCAAATAAAAAAAATTTCAGCTTAAAATTTTAAATTTTTTTATTTTAGTGTCCGTGAAATTTTGTGTTATAATTATCATTTTTATCTTGTTTTATTTATTAAATGTCACAATTACAATTTCTGCACAGGAAGCTCTGTAGCCACATCATTGAGTGAAGGTGAGGCAGTTCCAAAGAAAGTTGGAATTTTGTCAGTTCACAAAGCGGATTTTAAATTCAAGGCAATAAAATTGCAAACTGTGCGGCCTTTTGTACTCGGTAACATTAGTGTCAAAAAGGACATGGATGGTATTACAACAAGGATAAAAGATAAGGACACGTTATCGAAAGCTATTATGAAAAAAGTTGATCGACACATCGAAACAGAATTGATAAGGCAAGCTGTGGAACTTTGCACAGGTATGTCTTTTTAAATACTACTGAAAAAAAATCTTAAATTTGAGACTTTTATCAAAGAAATCACAAGGTGGCCGCTGAACTGGAAAACTGGGAATTTCTTGAGACCGGAAAACCCGGGAAATGATATTGATTTGATTTTTTGACCGGGAATTTAAAAAGCTTTTATAAGAGAATATGTGCACTTGAAGTATCACAAATTTCATAACGCATGATATAATGCAATTTTAAATTACAATGAGTAAACTTACAATAAGTAATCCTTAAATCTTTTGCTTCAACTAGAAAAGAAACACGCGCATTTTTTTTTGTCTCACGCAACTTTTAAATGGAGATATAAAATTAATATTAACACAACATTTTTGTCATTAATAGTATCTGTTATCTAAATTCTGAAATAATAGCAAATCAAACAACATTTTTTATAATTGATGGAAATTGACGTTAATTGACGTTAATTGACGTAATTGACGTAATTGACGTCTTTACTTTAGAATTAACATGTATATAATTTTTTGTACTATGTATAGACAGGGTGTGCAGCAACCTTGAAAACCTTGAAAACCTTGAAAATCTGGAATTCTCCTTGAGTTTTTTCAAAAATTGCAAAGAATTCATAAGGATTTCAAAATATTTCAGGAATTTTAAAGATTTCAAAACATTTCAAAGATTGTAAACGATTTTAATTTTTTTGAAGATTTCAAATATTCCAGTGATTTCAAAAGAATACAAAAGATTTCACAAAGAATTCTAAGGAATTTCAAAAGATTGAAAGAACTAAATTTTTCAAAAAGGTTACAGTACTCCAGATTTCAAAGATTTTAAATGATTTCAAAATTGTTGTAAAATATTTCAAAAAACCTCAAACAGATTTTGAATGTTTCAATGATTTCAAATGCATGCAAAAGATTTCAGAAAGATTTCGAAAATATTTTTCAAAATTCATAGGCAATCTCAAAATATTTCAAGAATTTCAAAGATTTTATAAATTTTCAAGATTTTGAACGATTTCAAATTTTTTGAAGATTTTAACAGATTTCACAAAGATTTTAAATATTCCAGTGATATTAAAAGAATACAAAAGATGTCAATAATAGATCACAAAGAAATCATAGGGATTTCAAAAGAATGAAAGAATTTTAAAGATTCCAAAAAGGGTGCAGTACTCCAAATTTCAAAGATTTTCAACGATTTCAAAATTTTTGTAAAAGATTTCAAACGGATTTTAAATGCTTCAATGATTTCAAACGAATTCAAAAGATTTCAGAAAAATTTTATACATATATATATTTCACAAAGAATTCATAGGGATTTAAAATCGATTGAAAGAATTTTAAAGATTTCAAAAAGAGTACAGTACTCTAGATTTCAAAGATTTGAAACGATTTCACATTTTTTTTAGAAGATTTCAAACAGATTTTGAATGTTCCTATGATTTCAAACGAATACAAAAGAGTTCAGAAAGATTTCACAAATATTTTTTTTAATTCATAAGGATTTCTAAAGATTTCAAAAATTTTCAAGATTTTAAACGGTTTCAAATTTTTTTTAAGATATAAAAAAATGTCACATAGATTTTAAATATTACAGTGATTGTGAATAAATACAAAAGATTTCAGAAATATTTCACGAATATTTCAAAGAATTCATGAGGATTTCAAAAGATTTCAAAAATTAGAGAAATATTTCACAAATATTTCAAAGGTTTTATACAGATTAAAAAAAAATTCACAAAAATTTCAAAGATTGCAAACATTTTTCGAAAATTTAAAAAGATTCCTAAAGTTTTCTCAATTATTACACTGAAATTCCAAGCTTTTACGATTTTAAATACTTTAAAAGATTTCAAAGATATTAAAGATTTCAAAGATATGTATATATTATCTCTCATATTTTTTCATTGACTTTTTACATAATTAGTCAAAGTTCCCAATCTAACAATAAATTTAGACTTTTGACTCAAAATACCCACAAATAAGTTTAGAATGAGGATAATCTCACAATCGACCAAGGATTGTTTTGGCTGTATCTATCAATTGTAAATTAAGAAACCACAATTTTTGAACTTTTAATTCTATCTGTGTGTTTTCTTTAAATACAGGCCATCCAAATCAGCCAGTGCTGCCATTGATTCGAATTAGGGTACACATATCAAATGAGGATGAGCGTTTTGAAACGATGAAGTATAATCCAAAAACTTTATATTTAATACGGGGGGTTAACCACGGTTGTAATCTGGTGTACACTCTACCATTTAATCCCTGGTAATCTTATGTAATCTTAGGTTGGTGACTTGACCGCGAAACCAGGAAATGACCGCGAATTTAATTTAAAAATCAAGAATTTACTTCTAATTGCAAAAAAATTTATGTTTTCATTATTTAAATAATTTTGGTGAATTTAGAAAAGTGATTTCTACTTTATCTACTGTCGCAGGACATATACGTGTGTTTATTAGGTTACGGATTTATTTATTTATTTTAAAATTCAACTACTTGGATAAAAGTTAAACTCATGTATTCAAAATTAATTTTTTTAATTGAAAATCCATCATTTTAATTGAAAGTTCCTCACTGGATAAAAATGTAACTAACACTTTGTTGAAAATAAATTTTTTTATCTAAAAGTTTAACTATTCCAGTAGAAAATTTAACTGTTTTGCTGAAAATACGTTTTTTGTGAAGAATCAGATTTTTAAGAAAAAATTGAACTATTCTATTTTTTGTTAAAAATTTATTTTCTCCCTCTTTTTTCAATTATTATTTTTCTCCTATGATTTTCATAAAAAAATGCTTTTGTAAGAAAATAGATTTCTGTTATATTTTAAATTAAAAATCTATCTTTTTTAATGAAATTTCAATTGTTTGGCTAAAAATTGCCATTTTCCACTTAAAAATTTCAACAATTTGTTCGAAAGTTATATTTTTTCTAAAAGATAATCTTTTTGTCTAAAAATTATTCTTTTCGGTTGAAAATTCTAGTATAACTAGTATAACTCTTTAGTTAAAATCAATCTTCTTGGTTAGAAATTTATCTTTTTGGTCAAAAATTAAATTATTTCATTTAAATATTCATCATCTTAGTTGAAAATTGATCTTTCTGGGTTGAAATTCAACTATTCTAGTCAAAGATTTACAATTTTAGTTGGAATTTAATCACTTTGTTTGAAAATGTAAGTATTTTTTAAGTTAGTTTTTTTTTGGTGAATGTAATTTTTTTTTACTGAAAATTTAACTTATTCCACTCGAATATTGAAAATTATCTTTTTCTGTGAAAGTTAATCTTCTAGTCTAAACATGCTTCTTTTCGATTGAAAATTCAAGTATTCGAGTTAAATATTTATAATTTTAGTTGAAAATTCTTTTATATTGGAAATAAAGTTACTTGGTTAAAAGTTGAACTCTTTTGTTAAAATTTTTTTTTTCAAGGTTCATAATTTTAATTAAAAATCTATTTCTTGGCTTAAAGACTGAGCTATATGATTGAAAAAAAAAGTTTTTATTGAAAGAAAAGGAATTTTTTTCCGGAAATTGGTGTCCTTTTTAGTTGAAAATGATTTTTTTCAACTGAAAATGTAACTATTATACCAGCTAAATATTCCATAATATTACTTAAAAACTCATTTCTTTGGTTAAACATTCATTTTTTGACTTCAAATTCAATTATTCAATTTTTAGTTAAAAAATGATCTTTTTTTGTTGAAAATTCGTCTTTTTTGGTAGAAATTAATCTTCTTGGTTGAAAATTCTTTCTTTTTGGTCTAAAGTTCAATTATCTCATTTAAATATTCATCGTTTTAGTTGAATAATTCATAGTCTTAGTTCAAAAATTATCTGTTTGTTTGACAATTGATCTTTTTAGTAATTAATCTGTTTTACTTGAAAATTCATGTACTTTGTTGAAAATTCGTCTTTTTGGTTAGAAAATTAATTTCTTGGTTGAAAATTCAGCTATTTGGTTAGAAATTCATTTTTTTTTTTTTGAAAATTCATCGTTTTATTTAGAAACTCATTTCTTTGGTTGAAAATTTTAATATTCTGTTGAAAATTTATTTTTTCACGTGGAAAATTAATTTCTTCAACTTAAAATGTAACTGTTCCATTTTTGCTGAAGAATTCAACTTTTTTAGTCGAAAATTCAATTATTTTGGTAAAAAATTCATATTTTTGGGTTGAAAATTCAACTTTTGGGTAGAAAGTTTGTCTTTGGCTTGAAAATTCAACGTATGCTATGATTTCTTTTTCTTTATCGACTAAGAAGTCTTTCTTGGTTGAAAACTCAAATCTTTTGTTGAAAATTGAACTTTTATGTTAAAAATTCTTTTTTTTTGTTCGAAATTTTCTTTTTAACTTACAATTAAGCTTTTTTGGTTGGAACTTTATATATTTTGTTTAAAATTTAAAACTTCTACATCTTATAATCTTGTAATCTAGTGTACACGAAAAATCGAAGTGGTTAACTCCTCAATTTAATATCACTCTATATTAACCCATAATATTTGTTGTATAATAATGAAAAAGACGTCTTTAATAAAAAATTATACTCTTCAGGTTGGCTCAAAAATATTGCGAGCAGGTGGCCAATCCTATGGATATGGTAACGTTCAATAGGGAAAGTAAAAACATGATCAAAATTGATAAAGCTGAAGACGCCTTAGGAGAATTAGCAAAGCTTTTTAGCTGTAGCGATATACACGTAATTATTCTTTTACATTCTCTTATTCACGAGCTTTATTTAATTTGCAGTCGATGATGAGGTTCATTTCTTATATTTCAGGATGAAATCGCGTGGAACAGAACAGTCCAAGATGGAATTCGAAAATTCTTTGAAATGGAGGAAAATAAAGATAAATTAAGTGTTCTTTCTGTCGTTGGATTGAACGGTGCTTTAGCTCTTTTTACTGAAGGGGGCCATACTGACGCGTTCGAAAATCTTGTCGAGTACGTAAAAGTTTTAATACATTTTCTCTTTTCCTCTTCTCTCCTCCATTTTATCCGCTCATTTCCGTAGTGATGTATTTGATGTATTGAATTTTACTTATTTCAAAAAAGACTCGATACTTTTTCTTAAATATTTAAAAAATTGACAAAATATTTAGAAGTAATAAACAATAAAGAAAAGTCAAGCGCAAAAATGCTTTAATAACCTTGTTGACAAAAAACGATTTTCTGCTCTCTCTTACTCAGTTTTTAATGCGAAAGAACACTTCTTAAATAATAATTTAAAATATGTGAAACAAAGAATTGAGTTTTACTTATTGCATATAGGACTCAATACTTTTTGTCTTTAATTATTAAAACGTTTAAAAAGAATCCAAAAGTAATAAATACTAAAAAAAAGTCACGTACAAAAATGCTTCAATAACATCTATTGACAAAAAAATAATTTTCTGCTATACAAAAACTTCCATGAAACGCACAGTTTTCAATTTATTTAATTATTTTATAATACGTTTTTTACTTTAGAAAAATTAAAAATTGTAAAATTACAAATGTTTTCTCAAATTAAACACTTTTTCAATTAGAAGTTA
Source organism: Amphibolips quercusostensackenii (assembly GCA_032357855.1). Lineage (NCBI taxonomy): Eukaryota > Metazoa > Arthropoda > Insecta > Hymenoptera > Cynipidae > Amphibolips > Amphibolips quercusostensackenii. The sequence goes on from JAUELO010459425.1 coordinate 14,573, forward strand.
AATTATTTTAATTTTAAGTCGTAATAAATAATATTTCAGTTGTTATTTATACAATCAAATTTCTTTTGGAACCTCTTCAAATATTCTCTTAAAATTTTTGTAAAATAAAGAATTACTTTAAATTTTCCCAGTAATCTTTAGAAAATTTTTGTATCATCGAGAAATCTTTTGAAATTCTTAAATAACTTCAAAATTTTATTCCAAAATCTTCAAAAATATACATTTTATTTTACACTTTTTGGTATCTTGACAAATTTGAAATTATTTTTGAAATTTTTTTAAAGCTGCTTAACATATTTTAAAATAAATCGTTTTTTTCCTAAAACTTTCAATTAATCCTGCAAAATTAAAAAACTGGCTTTAAAATTTACCAGATTTTTTTACAATTTAGAGAATCTTTTAAAATCTTTTTAAATATTTTCTTAAAACTAATTTTTCAACATAAAAGGTGATTTGAATTTTCTTAAAAATCTTAATAAATTTATTTCATTCTTTTGACTTTTTTTAAAATGTTTAAAAAGCTTCCGCATTTTTTGTTTGAAATCTTCAAAAATCTGCATTTTCTTTTAAATTTTTTGAAATCTTTTCAAGTTTTAAACTATTTGTTAATCTTCTCAAAACTTCTAAATATCTCTTAAACATACCTAAATTTTTTCCAAATTCATAATTTTTCAATTGTTATTTATTCGGTAAAATTTGTTTTTGTCTTAAATTTTTTATATATTCTGTTAAAATTAATTTTTCAAAATAAAAAAAATCATTACAAATTTACACAGGAATCTTAGAAACACTTTTTTTTATTATATTAAAACCTTTTAAAATCCTTAGAAAGCTTGAAAATTTTAATTCGAAATGTTTAAAAATATGTATTTTGTTTTAAATCTTTTCATATCTTTTCCAGTTTTTAAGTAAGTTTGAATCTTTTCAAAATTTGTAAATATCTCAACTTACTCGAATTTTTTCTAAATCAATAATTGTTTAACTATTATATGCATCAAAATTAAACAATTACATTAACGAATAATAAATTTAAAAAATACAACCATTATAGTTAACATTGCAACTTACAAAGTGTAAGTTTAGCTCTTTGACATTTTGACGATTCAAGACTTTCTATTTCAAACAATTCGTTTTGACATCGATTGGTTTAGAATTTTTTATTTATAATTGATCATTTTAAATAAACAGTCAAACATTGCAAACTATTGAAAAACTGATTTTTTTCTTTATAACAAATTTTCAAATTGAATGGAGTATTTTTGACTAAAACAACATTTGTATAAGATTTGAAATTTAATAAAAGCGTTCAATTAAGAATCTAGTAATTTGTGAGTGATTATGAACCAATCTATTTAGATAATTACATTTTCCAAAATAGGAAAAGTAACAATACAAGTTGACTTTTTCCCTTTTTCTTCCTCTTTTTTCATTTTGGTTATTTTATTTGTCTTTAATGAGCTGAAAAGTAAGGTAGTCTTAAAAATTTTTTTGTCAGCACATTGCAATTTCAAACACTATTCATATTTTATTATTCAAGTATTCAAAACCGCATTTTAAAATTATTTGAATCTAAAATGTATTCAAAGAAATGAAGACCTAAAATGGAAAATTTTGATGGTAAAAGATTTTAGAATTACACACTGAACTGAATGATTTCATAATTAAAAAAGTTAATAATCAAACTTAAAATTTAAAAAAAAAGTTAAAATCAAACTTATTTTAAATTGCATTATGTATCATGTGATATGAAATTTGTGATATTTCAAGTGATTGGATAGATTTCTGTTCTAAAGATTTGTAAAATTCCCGGTCAAAAAATAAATTCATTGTCAATTCCCGGATTTTCCCGGTCTCAAGAAATGTCTGGTCCTATAGATAATATATAGATTATCAATTTTTTATTTGAAAATTGGTCTAAATTAAACTATAACATTTAGTTATTTTTAAACGATACAATTTTGAAAATTTTGTTAATGAAACCAAACCATTTTCAATGACTCAGTATATGCTTTCAATTCAAAGTTGTTCATCATTAAACGCTTCCAGTTTGAAATAATTTGCTTTCGAAAGGTTTAAGCTGAAAGCTGACCAAACAGTAAGATTTAAGATTTTTGAAGTATCAGTTCTGAAAGATTTAAAAAGAAGTTTATAAAACGTTTGTGATACTTGAAATCATTTTGTCTTTTTTATATAATAAACTAAGAAGGTTAAGGACTCCACTCCTTAAAATTAAAAAATTGTAATTTTAATAGATTTTAGACATTTAATTATTTTTACTGGAAGTAATGTAAGGTGTCAAAAATGTTAAAAGCAAGGTTAAAGGCTTCTTGCTTATGCCAATTATTTGAGCTAATGAAAAAATAAAAAACTTATTGGCTAAAAAAGAAAACTAAAGAAAAATATTAAGTAAAACGTTAAATACATTTATTTCAAAACTATTTGCTACCTATTATATATTGCAGTTTTTTGGTACAATTAGGAAGATTTAAAATTGATTCCAAAGAGTGGCGCATATTATAAATAATTGAACATATTATTTCCTTTAACTGCGAATGGAATGTATTAGATGCGAACAAATAAAAATGATTTATTTTTAATTTTTACACTGAAAATCATAAAGAAATCAAATTCTAATGCATCAAATATTTAATTTTAATATTTTTATTTTAAAATATTAAAAAACTATGTAATTTGGAACATTTTTACGTTCACATTGTTTATGTATTAAAGCTTTTTATTACATAAAAATAAAATTGTTTCTATAACTTAAAAAAATTTACAGGTCAAGCATAAGTTCGAAATGGTTTAATATTAAGTAGATTATCAAATTCAAATTATTATCGAAAAAAATTATTGACTCAGTACATTTATAACATTTTAATAATTTTATGCGTGAGATGACTTTTTGAGTCAATCTAAAGAATAAACGGAATATCAAATTGTATAATTACTATTTAAATTTGCATAAATATTTAAAAATTAAAAACACTTTTTTCACATTTATTTACAAAACTGAAATTCTCACTGCCAAAAAATTACCAAAGCAATAAACTTAGAAGTTTTTCATAGTTTTATGAGTGATATAATTTTTGTCTCAGTCTAAAGTTAGTAGTTTATCAAAGTTTACAATTATTATCTATATTCGCATAATTAACATTAAATATGTGCACCAATGTTTTAAATTTTTTAAATATTATTGAATATCAAAATGAAATTATGAAAAAAAAAGTTAGCACTACGAACCAACTCCATACTGCGTACACTTGTTGATTATTATACATAATAAGATATTTATACTGTTAAAAGTGAATTAATTTAGTCCAGTATATTCATTTTCTTGTCTCAAGAATATGGCAATTGTTTCAATTAAAATAGTAGTCAAATTAAGTATATGAATTTACTCGGATCAACAAACATTTAGTTAGAGTTTTAGTTACTTATCATGAGAATATAATATTCTTAATTCAATATTTGATTGAACTTCACGCAGATAAGTATAATGGAACAAATTAGTTTAATAGTTATTTGTTTCGAGTTAATATATTCTTCATTCAATTAGTTGTTCTGATTCTATTATTTTCTTTATTCAAGAAAATCGGTCCCTTGTAATAAGAAAATACTGGCTTCTTTCAAGTAACATCAGCCAAGTAATTCAGCCTACTTGATTCAGTGCAAATTTTTTTCCGTGTGTGGAGTAATCCAGTTCTAATCTGGCGTAATCCATTATAATCTGGTTAATTCGAAATAATTATAGTAATTTAAAGTAATTACATTGTGATATAATACATAGGTAAACCAAATACAGGGTGGCCGCTGGATTGGGAAACCGGGAAATGACTGAGAATTTTTTGGGACCGGGAAAAACCGGGAAATGACACTGAATTTATGTTTTGACTGGGAACTTTACATGTTTTTAGAAGAAAAATCTATCAGTTTACTTGAAATATCACAAATTTCATATCACATGGTATATAATGAAATTTAAAATAAGTTTGATATTAACTTTTTTAAATGTTAAGTTCAATTTTGAACATTTTAAATCATGAAATCATTTAGTTCATAATGTGCGATTCTAAAATCTTTTACTATCAAAAATTTTCATTTTAGGTCTTTATTTTTATGGGTTCAGTTTCAATTAAAGAAATTTTTAAATGCAGTTTTGAAAATTTAATCAATAAAATATGACTAGCGTTTGATTTTGCAATGTGTTGACAAAATTTTTTTAAGATGATCAACTGTAAATATAAATTCATGAATGATTTTTCAAATTGTACTTTAGTTCGAGTATTTGAAGTTGAAAAATTATGTATTGATTTTACAGGGCAATTCTGATTCTGTTCAAAATTGAATAATTTACATATTTTAACGTTAAAAATTAAACCGTTGCCATTCGAAAACCTTAGTAGTTAAACAAATTTAAATGTCCAATTGAAACTTTGTAAACTATGTTCAATTTTTAAATAATTTAAAATTAATAGATTCAGAATTAAAAGCTGTTATTAAATTTCAAATCCTATACAAATATACAGGATATTAAACAAATTTTAAACAGTATACAAATTTTAACGAATAAATAACAATTGAACAATTAATGCTTTAGAAAAAATTTAAGCTTGTTTAAGAGATATTTCGAAGTTTTGAAAAGATTTATAAAAAATTTGAAAACTTAAAATGATTTCAAAAAATATAAAACAAAAAATTTTTTATTTCGAAAAATTAGTTTTAAGAGAATATTTAAAATGATTTCAAAAGATTTTCAAAATTTAAAAAAATCTAGAATATATTGAAGCAATTTTTTTTTATTTTGCAGGATTTATTTAAAGTTTTAGGAAAAATTCGAATCATTTAAAAAGATATTTAGAAGTTTTGATAAAATTTCAAAAATAATTTAAAATTGGTCAAGATTCCAAAAAGTATAAACTAAAATGTAGATTTTTTAAGATTATGAAATAAGAATTTGTATCTATTTGAGGATTTTGAAAGGTTTTAAGATAATACGTTTTCTAAAGATTCCTGATAAAATTTAGTCGTATTTTTTATTTTAAGAAAATTTTTCGGAGAATATTTGAAAATATTTCAAAACAAATTTTAATGTATAAATAACAATTTAAAAAGTGTTTAACTTAGGGTAATTTGTAATCTTTTAGTTTTTAATTTTTTTATCTTAAAATTGCGTAACATGATATAATTTTTAAATGGATTACTCTGTTGATTTATTTTTCAATTTAGAGCATTTAAAATGTTAGCTTTGTTTAATATTTTTCTGAATCTTTGAACTGTGCAATTTATAAAAGTTAAAAATTCTTCATTTTGCAGTTTAGCGGAATTTAATTTAAAACTGACCAACTAAAAAATATTAAAATCTTCCATTTTATACTTGTAAATTATTGAGCTTTTAAATTAACAAAATTTTAAAGTTTAAAATTTTAAAGTTTGAAGTTCAATAGAGTTAACCTTTCAATGTTTTAATTGGAAGTTCAGTTCTGGATCTAAATTTCAATGACCGTGAAAAATTTCTGTGAACCGGGAAATGATCGGCAATTTTTTCCTCGATTAAGACAACCACCTTGAAATTCTTTTCAACTATTTTATTGAAATATAGTTTTTTTCTTCTTGAAAATTCATTTTCTTAACTAAAAATTTAAGTATACCATTTTTTGATGAAAATTGATCTTTTCTAGTTAATAATTTGTTTTTGTTGATCGAGAATTAATCTTCTTCTTTAAAAACTCATTATTTTGGTTGTAAATTCAACTTTTGCTGAAAAATTAATCTAACTTGTAGAAAATTCAACAATTTTGTTAAAAAGTAATTTTTTAAATTGAAATTTCAACTGTTTTGTTGAAAACTCGTCTTTTTACGTTGAAAAGTCAACTATCTTGGTAGAAAATTGAACTGTATTGTTGAAATTTCGTTTTTTTTTGGTTGAACATAAGTTTTCTTAACTAAAAATTTAGCGATTCCATTTTTACATTCTCATTCTAATGAGAAGGTATTGGTTTTATGTAAAATTTGATTTTGCCGGTTTTCATTAAATGTCCACGTTTTGAGACCCCCTGAGTCAGAAAAAACGATTTTTACGAAGGTGCCTGTCTGTCTGGCTGTGTCTGGCTGTCTCTCTGTAGTCTGCAGGCATGATAACTTTCGAAAAAAATAATCAGATTGGATTAAGCTTTGGCACAGTTGTTTAAGGCCTGAATCAAAAGAACAAGTTCGTCAACCAGCTATTTTGGCTGAAAATTCAGAAAGTGAGCACATTTTGAACATTTTTGAGAACACTTTTTTTCAAAATTTGAAATTTCTATGTACGGTTATGAATAGTGCTTAAAAGATGAACCATTTATCCTAATGACTTCTTTTCATAAAAAGAAAATTATAAGACTTATAGTATTTTCAAAATTCAAAGAAACAGAAGAAATAGAAAATTTTGAACCAAACAACGCTACGATATGAAAAAACGTCAAGAGGAAAAAAACGTTGCTTTTTAAAAGCCCTACAAGACTATTATAACAAATTTTTGAATTTCTTATCCCAAAAAAAAAAAATCAAAAATCAAAAATTTTATTTTGCGGTCAAACTATGCAAGATACAAAAAAAAATGATGAGACCAAAATTGTGCAAACAAAGAAGATGTACAAATTTGTTATAAATTACTTTTTGATAGGACGCGTAGTTTTTGCTTTACTTCTGAAAAAACAATTTTAAAAATAAAAAATCTGAATTTTTGGACAAATGAAACAAGCTACGAAAAAAATAAAAAACAAAAGTTATCCACCCAAAAAAAACTACAAATTTGTTATCAATCTTTTTTTGGTAGGATGCATAGTTTTTGTTTTAATTGTGAAAAATTACATTACAAATAAACAATTAATTTTCGAATGACTCAGCGTTCTTCTTTTAATTTTGATATAGTTTTTTTATGATTGAAACAAAACTGTTTGGCCAAAAATGGAATTTTTTATTTTTTGGTAGCATTTTCAGTAAGTTAAACCAGAGCTGGAGGAAAAAAAGGTTTTTCTTTGGAGTTTTAAAAAAGTGTGAAAAAATGCAAAGCATTCCGATAATGTTATAGTTATATTAAAAGTTATCGTAGTCGTGCAGAAATTTAGCCGTTCACAAAAATTTACAATAAAAAAATTATTGTTATAATGTAAATGATCAGAGAATTATATAAATACATATGAAAAATTGAGCGCGAAGCGCGGTTATTGTAATGATAATGTGTTCCTTAAGGCCGATAGAGCCTTGAGCAAATAAACTTCCTTTTCAATGTAAAATAAATACAAATTTAAAAATTACTTTAATCGTGGAAGTTTTAATAATTTTATAATATTTGCAAGTAAATATCTTCTTTTTATCTAAGTCGAGCATGAAGTGCGAAAACCGAAAATAGCCGAGCGCGAAGCGCGAGGTACATATATTATCGAGGGCGAAGCGCGAGATACAACAGACGCGCACCGAAAACTAATATTCGTTGTTGAAAATTCATGATTTTGGTTGTAAATTCAACTTTTTGGCGAAAAATTAATCTAACTTGCAGGCAATTCTACCATTTTTTTTAAAGGTAATTTTTTGGTTGAAAATTCAACTGTTTTGCTGAAAATTCGTCTTTTCAGGTTGAAAATTCAACTATTTGCTTAAAAGTTGAACTACTCTGTTAAAAATTCAGTTATGCACTTGAAGATTTTTCTTTTAAATTGAAAATGGGTTCGTTGAACATTTCACTATTTTCTTAAGAATTCGTTTTTTGTTAATTAAAAATTAAACTATTTTATT